>JAVHYY010000926.1:0-71212 GCA_035221665.1 Okamejei kenojei | reverse complement strand
TCTGTGAGAGAAGGAATGGCGATGTTTATGTCGAGCCCTTCTTCAACCTATGTCAGTGGAGATGAGGAACGAAATATAATCGGTGATGTGGAGAAATTCAGATTGAGCCTAGCCATATTGAGGCGCAGCACCTCATAATTTCGCTTGGGCAGCTCACACCCCCGATGTATGAACATTGACTCTCTAATTCACGTAACCCTTGGCTTTCTCGTGCTCTCTCCATCTCCCCTCCCCCACAAACCAGGCCACAGTTTTTAAAGAATAAGGAGTCGGCCATTTAGGACTGTTCTGAGGAGAAACTTTTCCACCCAGAGAGTTTGTGAATCTGTTGCCATTTGGGACTGAGATAGGAAAATGTTCCACCAGAGAGTTGGTGAATCTGGCCATTTAGGAACTGAGAAATGAGGAAAAACTTTTCACACAGAGAGATGGGAAGTTTATTGTCATGTGTCCCAAAAGGACAATGGAAATCTTGGCTTTCAACTCAGCACAACGAATATAGTAGGCATAAAAAAATACCGTTCAGACCAGTGTGTCCATATACCATAGAATAAGAAAATATATATATAAATATATATATTTATATATATAATATAATAAATATATATAATATATATAAAATATATACACACACCTGAAATACGCATATAAAGTGCAATGTACTATTAATGTTTCAGAGGAGTTTTGGTCCGCGCCTAGTTTAAAATAGCCTGATGGATGTGGGGAAGCAGCGATCCTTAACCTGGATAAAGAACACACGGCCCAGGTAATGCCATCTAGGTCCCAGGCGCGTGTTTCGAGGGTTTCACCCCTCCGAAGGATCTTCTGACTTAGGGCCTCTGTGACTGTGACCGAAATCCCCATCACAGCGAAATGGGGGCTTGGGAAGGCTCTCAGAGTTCTCCCCTATCAACGCGCGTGTAAAATGTATGGGAGCTTGTCTAGGGAGTGATGCTTCGCTGACTTTCGAGCTGCCTCCTGATTTTTTCCTTGTAGGAGTGATTGTACCAAGCCCCGCCACAGTTTCCGATCATCCCTCTTCCACCAGCTCGGAGTCACGAATACCCTTGGCCTTTGTGATGGCCCGTACCAGAGTCGTAACTGTACTTTTGTAGAGGGACCTCATGCATCACCACATGAATGCCCCGGGATCTGGCTTCAGAAGAATGCGGATCTCAGGTTCTACCAAGTCTCTGGTAGGAAAGACACCAGAAGGTTTGTTGGGATGCGTCCTCCACACCTTTCTTTATGAAATCTGTAACACTGTGGCGCACTTATCAGATCCCGTTACCGAGTCCTGAACATTGTCCCCAGTCAACAGACGAGAAGAGAGAGAGTAGAGAGAGAGGGAGAGAGAAAAGAAGAGAGAGAGAGAAGAGAGAGAGAGCGAGAAGAGAGAGAAGAGAGAGAGATGTATATCGAGAGAGAGAGAGAGACAGATTATCTCGAGAGACAGAGGCAGGCACGAGAGACAGACGTATATCGATAGAAGAGGCAGGCATCGAGATACAGATGTATATCGAGAGACAGAGGCAGGCCATCGAGAGACAGATTATATCGAGAGACAGAGGCAGGCATCGCGAGAGACAATGTATATCGAAGACAGAGTTTGGACAGAGGTTGGCCGATTAATCTACACCCCTGAACGTCTTTGACATGTTTGGAGGAAAACCGAGCATCCTACGCAGGTCAAGAGAGAACCGTACAAACTCCACACAGACAGCACTCCCGAAGTCATGACAAGCCCGGGTCCTCTGGGGGGTGAGCAGCAAACAGTGCTGCTGCGCAACTGGGCCGCGCAAAGTTATATAACGTTTCTTTTCCTCCGCCATAAATGCTCCCAATATTTGCAGATAACTTCCCCTTTTTGCCAGCTGTTGACCCTCTGTGTTCCTCCTCCTGCAGGTTTTTAGGAGTCGCTGCTGTGGCGGAGAGACAGGTGAGACCCCCCCACCCCCCCCCCACACCCCACCCCCACCCCCCCCCCCCCCCCCCCACCCCACCCCACCCCCCTCCCCAACCCCCCACCCCCCCCCACACCCCCCTCCACCCCCCCCCCCCCCCCCCCCCCCCCCCCCCCCCCCCCCCCCCCCCCCCCCCCCCCCCCCCCCCCCCCCCCATCTTCTCGGTGTCCGGGCAGAGCTTCAAGGGGCTGAGCTTCAATGGAGGACCACATGACGGGGGCACAAGGAGAAGCGTTTTATGAGTGCGATGTGTGTGGCAAGAAACTGGCAGTACCGGAGCAAGCTGGAGATCCACCGGCGGGTGCACACGGGCGAGAAGCCCTATGGCTGCTCCACCTGCGGCAAGAGCTTTGCCGGGATGTCGGGGCTGCGGCTGCACCGGCGGGTGCACAGCAGTGAGCGGCCCTTCACCTGCTCCGACTGCGGCAAAGGCTTCATGTTGTCCACAGATCTGAAGCAGCACAGGCGCGTGCACACCGGGGAGCGCCCCTACACCTGCAACAACTGCGGCAAGGGCTTCACCCACTCCAACTACCTGTTGAAGCAGCGGCGCCAGGCTACACCACCAAAAAAAAAAACAAAATAAAACCCACACCAGCGAGCGGCCCTACACCTGCGTTCACTGCGGCAACGGCTTCATCTGCTCCAGCGACCTGCTGAAGCACCAGCGCACCCACACCGGGGAGCGGCCCTACTCCTGCGCTCACTGCGGCAAGGGCTTCGTCTGCTCCAGCGACCTGCTGAAGCACCAGCGCACCCACACCGGGGAGCGGCCCTACACCTGCGCTCACTGCGGCAAGGGCTTCACCCAGTCCGGCCACCTGCTGCAGCACCAGCGCTCCCATACCGGGGAGCGGCCCTACACCTGCGCTCACTGCGGCAAGGGCTTCACCCATTCTGGCAACCTGCTGAAGCACCAGCGCACCCATACCAGGGAGCGGCCCTACACCTGCGCTCACTGCGGCAAGGGCTTCACCTGCTACGACAACCTGCGGTCGCACCAGCGCACCCACACCGGGGAGCGTCCCTACACCTGCGCTCACTGCGGCAAGGGCTTCACCCAGTCCGGCCACCTGCTGAAGCACCAGCGCACCCACACCGGGGAGCGTCCCTACACCTGCGCTCACTGCGGCAAGGGCTTCACCCAGTCCGGCAACCTGCGATTGCACCAGCGCACCCACACCGGGGAGCGGCCCTACACCTGCGCCCAGTGCGGCAAGAGCTTCACCCATTCCGGCAACCTGCTGCAGCACCAGCGCACCCACACCGAGGAGCGCCCTACACCTGTGCTCACTGCGGCAAGGGCTTCACCCAGTCCGGCCACCTGCTGAAGCACTAGCGCACCCACACCGGGGAACGACCCTACACCTGCGCCCAGTGCGGCAAGGGCTTCACCCGCTCCACCTATCTGCTGTCCCACCAACGGGTGAACACCGGTGACCGTCCCTTCCCCAGCCCAATGTGTGGAGAGCGCGTTCCCATGGCCTCCCACACCCTGTCTCACCAGCGCGTGCACACCAGTGGCCAGCCCTACGACTGCCCGTACTGCGGTGAGGAGTTTGACAGCTCGCGGGGGTTGCGGCAGCACCAGCCGACCCATGCCGGCGGCCAGCTGCTCCCTCTGTGACAAGGGCATGGGGGCTGTGGGGGCACCAGTGGATACACACCCGAGAGAGACCCTTTATGTGCTGAGGGTGGCAAGAGTTTCACCCGCATGTCCAGCCTGTGGCAGCACCGGCGTACCCACAGCAGGGAGCGTCCCTTCCCCTGCCCGTCCTGTGGTAAGGGCTTCACCCGCCTTGACCACCTGCTGGAGCACCGGCGAAACCACACCGGCCAGCACCTCTTCACCTGCCCGCTCTGTGGCAAGGCCTTTGCCCGCTCCTCCAGCCTGCTGGCACACCGCCACATGGATAGGCGCTGTTTAGGTAAACATAAAATACTGGAAGGAATGGGAATGGGTATCGTTTCAGGTCGTTTCTTCAGTCACCCATTCCTTCTCTCCAGAGATGCTGCCTGTCCCACTGAGTTACTCCAGCATTTTGTGTCTTTTTTCCTAATCCAGCATCTGCAGTTCCTTGTTATTAAACCATTCTGGTTAACCATCTCTGCACCTTCCCCAAAGCCTCCACTCCTGTAATGGAGTAACCAGAACTGTATGCAATACTCCAAATGCTACATGACCAATGTCCCTTAAAGCTGCACATCTACATTTCTCTCACTCCTCCCTCCCCATACTCTCTCCTCTCCCTCCATTCTCCCCCCCCCGAACACAAATTCTCTCCACTCCACCCTCTCGTGAACCCCCTCCTGCAGGGACGACCATGGCTGACAAGGGACGTCAGGGACATAACAATTAAAGCTCAGAAGTACAAAGTAGCAAAGTTGAGCGGGAAGCAAGAGGATTGGGTTCTCTTTGTAGATCTCGCAAATCCCGTCTGGCAAATTGATTAAAATATTGCTTTGGTTTACCTTTAACAATTTTGTTGCTGTCTGCTTTCTTTAAGAGACGAACTTTGACAACCGTGTTCTTTGGAATTCTTCAGAATTCATGTTGTATTATCAATAATGAAAGAAAATGCCAACCATCCAGAAATGATAAGAAATTATTCTCGCCTCCATGCATATCTAGCCATAGGGCAATCGGACACCTCCCCACTACTTCAAAGATAGTGGGGTCCGTGGCGGTAAATCACCCAGTATATGGGTTGGGGGTGTGAATCACCCCGGTGTATGGGTCGGGGGGGGGGGGTGAATCATCCGGTATGTGGGTCGGGGGGGTGAGGGTGAATCACCCCGGTGTGTGGGTCTGGGGGGGGGGGTTGAATTCATCCCCATTGTGTGGGGCTGGGGGGTGGGGGGGTGAATCATCCCGGTGTGTGGGTCTGGGGGGGGGGGGTGAATCACCCCGGTGTGTGGGTCTGTGGGTGGGGGGTGGGGGGTGAATCATCCCGGTGTTTCAATGAGGTCCGCCCTCATTCTTCTAAACTCCAGCGAGTACAGGCCCAGCGCCGACAAACGCTCATCGTACGTTTGTTAACCCACTCATTGCTGGGATAGTTCTTGTAAACCTCCTGTGGACCCTCTCCAGAGCCGGCACATCCTTCCTCAGATACGGGGCCCAAAACTGTTCACAATGCTCCAAATGTGGCCTGACCAGGGCCTTGTGGAGCCTCAGCATTTACGGCCCTGTTTTTGTATACAAGCCGTCTCGAAGTAACTGCTGGCAATATAAGGTGCTGTTCCTCCAATTTGTGCTGGGCCTCACTCTGACAGTGGAGGAGGCTCAGGATAGAATGGTCAGTGTGAAATAAATTGTCCAATTTGCCTAAATAATTCTTCTTTTCTGATCATTTTCAGCGAAGTCCAGAAGGGCCACAAATGACAGGTCAGTGATCCTTATATTTTAACAAAGACCCTCATTATAATATCACTATAGCGCGGAAACAGGCCCTTACTTTGGCCCACCGAGTCCGTGCCGACCAGCGATCGCCCGTTCACACACTAGTTTAGTTCAGAGATACAGGACGGAAACAGGCCCTTCAGCCCACCGAGTCCGTGCCGACCAGCGATCGCCCGTTCACACACAAGTTTAGTTTTGAGATGCAGCGTGGAAACAGGACAGGTACAAAGTGCTGGAGTAACTCAGCGGGTCAGGCAGCATCTGTGGAGAGAAGGAATGGGCAACATTTCAGGTCGAGACCCTGCTTCACACTATGTCAGGGAAGAGAGGAACAAGAGATATGGACGGTGATGTGGAGAGATTCAGATTGAGGCCCAGCGCAAATTGGAGGAGCAGCACCTCATATTTCGCTTGGGCAGCTCACACCCCAGCGGTATGAACATTGACTTCTCTAACTTCAAGTAACCCTTGCTTTCGCTCTCTCTCTCCACCCCCTCCCCCACCTGAGTTCTAATTTCACAGCCATCCTAAGTTTCTTCTCTTCATTATGGAGCAGAATTCGGCCCATCAAGTCTAATCCGCCATTCAATCCCGGCTGCTCTATCTCTCCCTCCTACCCCCATTCTCCTGCCTTCTCCCCATAACCCCTGACACCCGCACTAATCAACAATCTCTCTATCTCGACCTTAAATATATCCACTGACTTGTGGCCTCCACCGCCGTCTGTGGCAATGAATCCCACAGATTCACCACCGTCTGGCTAAAGAAATTCCTCCTCATCTCCTTCCTCAATGAACGTCCTTTAATTGTGAGGCTGTGCCCTCTGGCCCTAGACTCTCCCAGTTGTGGAAACATCCTCTCCACATCCACTCTATCCAGGCCTTTCACTATTCTGTGAAGTTTCAATGAGGTCCTCCCCTCGTTCTTCTAAACTCCAGCGAGTACAGACCCAGTGCCGACAAACGCTCATCGTACGTTATCCCACTCATTCCTGGGATCATTCTTGTAAACCTCCTCTGGACCCTCTCCAGAGTCGGCACATCCTTCCTCAGATACGGGGCCCAAAACTGCTCACAATATTCAAAATGTGGCCTGGTCTTATATTGACTAGAATTTAGAAGGATGAGAGGGGATCTTATTGAAACATATAAGATTATCAAGGATTAGATGTGGTTAGACCCGCTAGAGGCAGGAAACATGTTCCCGATGTTGGGGGAGTCCAAAACCTGGAGCCACAGTTTAAGAATAAGCAGTCGGCCATTTAGGACTGAGATGAGGAGAAACTTTTCCACCCAGAGAGTTGTGAATCTGTGGTCATTTGGGACTGAGACGAGGAGAAACTTTTCCACCCAGAGAGTTGTGAATCTGGCCATTTAGGACTGAGATGTGGAAAAACTTTTCCATACAGAGAGTTGGGAATATGTGGCAATTTAAGATTGAAGAAAGTTTATTGTCATATATCCCAGATAGGACAATGAAACTCTTGCTTTACTTCAGCACAACAGAATATAGTAGGCATAAATAAATACAGATCAGATCAGTGTGTCCATATACCATTGAATACACACGCACACACACACACACACACACATATACATATACATATATATATAAACACATGAATAAGCAGATAAAGTGCAATGGGCTATTAATGTTCTGTCCGAGCCAAGTTTAATAGCCTGATGGCTGTGGGGAAGCAGCTATTCCTGTACCTGGATGTTGCAGATTTCAGGCTCCTGTACCTTCTACCTGAAGGTAGCGGGGAGATGAGTGTGTGGCCAGGATGGTGTGGGTCCTTGATGATGCTGCCAGCCTTTTTGAGGCGGCGATTGCGATAGATCCCCTCGATTTTCCGCTCCTGGACGCTGAAGTTGCTGAACCAAGCCACGATGCAACCAGTCAGCATGCTCTCTACTGTGCACCTGTAGAAGTTAGAGAGAGTCCTCCTTGACATACCGACTCTCCGTAATCTTCTCAGGAAGTAGAGGCGCTGATGTGCTTTCTTTATAATTGCATCAGTGTTCTGGGACCAGGAAAGATCTTCAGAGATGTGCACACCCAGGAATTTTGATCTTGCCCCTTTCCACCATCGACCCGTTGATGTAAATGGGACTGTGGGTCCCCATCCTATCCCTTCCAAAGTCCACAATCAGTTCCTTGGTTTTGCTGGTGTTGAGAGCCAGGTTATTGTGCTGGCACCATTTGGTCTCACTTCTGTACTCTGACTCGTCTCCATCAGTGATACATCCCACAACAGTGGTGTCGTCGGCAAACTTGATGATGAAGTTCGCACCATGTCCGGCTAAGCAGTCATGAGTATAGAGTGAATACAGCAGGTGGCTGAGCACGCAGCCTTGAGGTGCTCCCGTGCTGATTGTTATCGAGGCTGACACATTTACACCAATACGGACTGTTGTCTGTGAATGAGGAAGTCGAGGATCCAATTGCAGAGGGATGCGCAGAGACCCAGTTCTGCGAGTTTGGTAACCAGCTTGGAGGGGATGATTGTACTAAATGCCGAGCTGTCAAAGCACTTCATCCCCACAGACGTTAGCGCCACTGGTCGATAGTCATTGAGGCACGTCACCTTGCACTTCTTGGGCACCGGTATTGTTGATGCCCTTTTAAAGCAGGAGGGAACCTCAGACTTCAGAAGTGAGCGGTTGAAAATGTCCGTAAAAACTCCAGATAGTTGCTCTGCGCAGGTTTAAAGAACACACCCGGGTATACCATCAGGTCCAGGCGCTTTTCGAGGGTTCACCCCTCTGAAGGATCTTCTGACTTTGGGCTCTGTGACTGTGACCGAAATACCATCACAGCGAATGGGTGCTCGGGAAGGCACATCAGTGTTCTCCCTATCAACGCGTGTGTAAAATGTATTGAGCTCGTCAGGGAGTGATGCTTCGCTGACATTCGAGCTGCCTCCTGATTTTGACTTGTAGGAGGTGATTGCATTCAAGCCCCGCCACAGTTGCCAAACATCCGTCTCATCCTCCAGCTTGGAGTAGAAGTCCCCTTTGGCCTTTTTGATGGCCTTACCAAGGTCGTATCTGTACTTCTTGTAGATCTCTGCATCACCAGGCATGAATGCCCGGGATCTGGTCTTCAGAAGAATGCGGATCTCATGGTTCATCCAAGGCTTCTGGTTAGGAAACACTCAGAAAGTTTTTGTTGGGATGCAGTCCTCCACACATTTCTTTATGAAGTCTGTAACGACTGTGGCGTACTTATTCAGATCCGTTGCCGAGTCCCTGAACATTGCCCAGTCTACAGATTCTACACAGAGAGAGACGGGGAAAGAGAGAGAGAGAGAGAGAGAGAGAGAGAGAGAGAGAGAGAGTGACAGAGAGGGGGAGTCGGAGACAGATATAGATCGAGAGACAGAGTTTGGAGAGAACACCCTTTAGAAAGGGACTACACACACCACTCAGTACCTCACTCAGTCTACTCCAGGATTGACGACGTTTTAATGAATACGGGCGAACACCGTACACAGGATCACAGAGAGAGGTAAAGTCGGGGTTGCAGATATATCTGATCACAGCGCGATCAGCTTGACAGTGCACCTGAATAGTAGAGAGAGAGACAGAGAGAGGGGCAGAGATAGAGAGGCAGAGAGACCGAGAGAGAGAGAGAATCAGAGAGAACAGAGAGAGAGAGAGAGAGAGACAGAGTGACAGAGAGAGAGAGAGAGAGGGAGGGACATAGACAGAGAGAGAGAGAGAGGGACAGAGAGAGGGAGAGAAAGAGAGATAGACAGGCACAGAGAGAGATATATAGTGAGAGAGAGAGAGAGAGAGAGACAGACAGAGAGAGGCACATGGAGAGAGAGATGGGGAGAGATATAGTGAGAGAGACAGAGAGAGACACACACACTCACAGAGGAGACACAAAGAGAGAGATGAAGAGATATATAATGAGAGAGAGACAGAGATAGAGAGACAGAGGACCGAGCGAGAGAGTGAGACAAACAATGAGACAAGGAGAAGCAGAGTGAGACAGAGTTTGTGAGACAGAGAGAGAGGGAGGGAGAAATAGAGAGACAGGGAGTTGGAGACAGAGATACAGAGAGAGTAAGAGGGAGACAGAGTGAGAGGGAGAGAGTGGGAGACAGTGAGCGAGAGAGAGAGACAGAGAGGGGCAGAGAGAGAGATAGAAAGAGACAAGAGAGGGATACTGAGAGAGACATAGAGAGGGGGAGAGAGACATAGATAAGGACAGAGAGGAGGCAAGGAGTCAGAGAGAGAGAGAGGCAGAGAGAGACAGAGAGCGCGAGAGAAGAGAGTGAGGGAGAGAGAGAAACAGAAGAGAGAGAGGGAGTCAGAGAGAGAGAGAGAAATAGTGTGAGAGAGAGAGAGAGAGAGCGAGAGAGACAGGAATAGGAAGAGAGAGAGACAGGCAGTGAGAAAGAGAGACAGAGATAGTGCGAGTCAGAGGGAGAGGGATAGAGAGAGAGACAGGGAGAGAGAAAAAGATACAGAAGAGATAGGCAAAGAGAGAGAGGGAGACAGAGAGAGAGAGAGTCAGAGAGAAACAGAGAAAGAGAGACATGGAGAGACAAACAGACAGAGAGAGAGCGCCGACCAGCGATCACCCCGTACACCAGCACTATCCTACGCACATTTGGAACAATAACAATTTTGCGGAGGCCGATTAATCTACAACCCTGAATGTCTTTGAAACGTTGGAGGAAACCGGAGCACCCACGCAGGTCAAGGAGGAACGTACAAACTCCACACAGACAGCACCCGTAGTCATGACCGAGCAACTGTACCGCTGCGCCACTGTGCCGCGCAAAGTTATATAACGGTTTCCTCCGCCATAAATGCACCTAATATGTGCTAGTAATGTCCTGTTTGCCAGCTTGTTGATCCTCTGTGTTCCCCTCCTGCAGGGATTAGGAGGCGTTTCTGTGGACGGAGAGACAGGTGAGCCCCCCCCCCCCCCCCCCCCCCCCCCCATCTGCTCGGTGTGCGGGCTGAGCTTCGAAGGGGCTGAGCTTCGATGGAGGACCACATGACGGGGCACAACAAGGAGAAGCGTTATGAGTGCGATGTGTGTGGCAAGGGCTGGCAGTGCCGGAGCAAGCTGGAGAGTCACCGGCGGGTTCACGCGGGCGAGAAGCCCTATGGCTGCTCCACCTGCGGCAAGAGCTTTGCCGGGATGTCGGGGCTGCGGCTGCACCGGCGGGTGCACAGCAGTGAGCGGCCCTTCACCTGCTCCGACTGCGGCAAAGGCTTCATGTTGTCCACGGACCTGAAGCAGCACAGGCGCGTGCACACCGGGGAGCGCCCCTACACCTGCAACAACTGTGGCAAGGGCTTCACCCACTCCAAATACCTGTTGAAGCACCAGCGCACCCACACCAGCGAGCGGCCCTACACCTGCGCTCACTGCGGCAAGGGCTTCACCCAGTCCGGCAACCTGCTCAAGCACCAGCGCACCCACACCGGGGAGCGGCCCTACACCTGCAACAACTGTGGCAAGGGCTTCACCTACTCCGACTACCTGTTGAAGCACCAGCGCACCCACAACAGTGAACGGCCGGCCCTACACCTGCGCCCTGTGCAGCAAGGGCTTCATCTACTCCAGCGCTCTGCTGAAGCACCAGCGCACCCACACCGGGGAGCGGCCCTATACCTGCGCTCACTGCGGCAAGGGCTTCACCCAGTCCGGCAACCTGCGGTTGCACCAGCGCACCCACACCGGGGAGCGGCCCTACACCTGTAATCATGGATGCATTGGTGATAATTTTCCAATGTTCTATAGACTCGGGATCAGTTCCTGTGAATTGGAAGGTATCTAATGTTATCCCACTTTTTTAAGAAAGGCGAGAGAGAGAAAACGGAATTATAGACCAGTTATAGACCAGTCAATTATAAAAGATGAGATAGCCGAACATTTGGATAGCAGTAACAGGATTGGTCCCAGTCAGCATGGATTTGCGAAGAGGAAATCATGCTTAACTAATCTTCTGGAATTTTTTGAAGATGCAACTAGGAAAATGGACAAGGGAGAGCCAGTGGATGTAGACTTTCAGAAAGCCTTTGATAAGGTCCCACAAAGGAGATTGGTGGGTACAATTAGGGTAAAGTGCTGACATGGATAGAAAATTGGTTGGCAGACAGGAAACAAAAAGTAGGGATTAACTGGGTCCCTTTCAGAATGGCAGGCAGCGACTAGTGGGGTACCGCAAGGCTCGGTGCTGGGACCGCAGTCATTTACAATATTTGAAACTAGTTTATTCATGGATAACCCCATGAGATGGACAGTCATCTCATTTTCGAGGGAGTCCAACATAGAACATACAGCACAAGACATAACATACATAGAGGCTCTCATTGACCCACCTACCCACACACCAATCCCAAAACTCCTCCATCCCCACTTGTTATAGTTTATGACAATTGTTAATTGACTTTACATATCCAATAATAATAAGGTTATGTGTTACAGCATAATGTTGATGCATAATACCATATACCACCTGTCATACATCGTACGTTAATACATACTATCAACATTATTACATGATATATTATTTCATAGTATTGTGACATAATACAATATGACCTTGTTACACTATGCAATACAATATTACATAAGTGTAATGGCCATGCATATACAATAGCTATGCCAAATGATCATACACAGAGCAAGCTAGATAAAGGAGCTCGAAAAGACTCTAATACTAGAAACAGGTACATGGTTTTATAAGGAAGGGTAAAAGTTTATTTTTAAATAGACGAAATGAGCTAATAGTTCTTATGGTACTAGGCAGAGTGTTCCAGTCAGAAGGAGCTTTGAATTTAAATGCACGTCTCTCCAATTTTCTTTAGTTAGTTCTTGGAATGAAAAAGAAGTGTTGCTGAATATGTCTTAGTGAATATGAGGGTGTGTATGGTAATAGGTCTTGTTTTAAATAAGAAGGATAATTGAGATGGATGCATTGAAAGATAAACTGGAACCAGTGTTAGCATCTTCGAGCGTGGGGGGGATAACCAGTTTAGAGTTTCGTACATAGAACAGTGGTGAGTTAGATATGGACACCTTAAATTAAATCTGCAAAGACTATTATAAACTACATTGAGGGGTTGAAGATGTGTATCAAATGTATTCTGATAGACAATATCAGCATAACCCAGTGTTGCTAATAGTAGTTGAGAGACAATTATTTTTCTCTTCTGAAAGGTGAAACAATTAATATGGCGGTAAAGAATAGCTAGATTACAGCTAAGTTTTTTTTAGTAATCGTCTTACTATGCTGCGTAAATGAAAGCGCTGGGTCGAGCCAAACACCAAGATATTTGAAGTTCAATACTTGTTCTAATGGTGATCCTTCATTAAATGATATAGTCAGATCTACAGAATTACCAAGGCCTCGTCTGCTACCAAATAACATACTGCATGTTTATTTTTATTTAAAATTAATTTGTTAAATAATAGCCATTTCTGAACAGAAGTAAGATCTGATTGAAGGGATCTTTCAATTTCAGACTTGTTAGTACTAGATGTATATAGCACTGCATCATCAGCATATAGTTGTGTTTGACAGTCAGAACAAATATTAGGGAGGTCATTTATGAAAATAGAGAAAAGGAGTGGTCCCAAGACGAACCTTGCGGGACCCCTTCTCAACAATTAAGGAAATTGGATTGACTTCCATTAAAGGTAACACATTGGCGTCTGTTATGAAGGTATGAGTTAAACCACAGTAGAATTTGTTTTGAGAAAGACCATGGAGTAAAGTTTATCAAGCAGTAGGTAGTGGTCAACAACATCAAAGGCCTTGGTTTAAATCAAGAAAGATGGCACCGGTGAGTTTACCATCCTCAGAGGCAGTGAACACATCGCTGGTGAGTTTAACAGAGCTGTAGTTGTGGAGTGAATTAGGACTGAACCCAGACTGGCATGGAGATAGAATGTTGAAAGTTGAGACATAATGTGAGAGCTGGTTGAACACTAGTTTCTCGAGGATTTTAGCCACCGATGGTTGATAATTGAGATGGGGTGGTAATTGTTAATAATCGTGTGGGTCTCTTCCTTATGCAGTGGAGTAACATTGGCACACTTCCATGCGGAAGGGAGGGTTACAAGTTGAGAAGGACAAATTAAACGTTGGTCACATAGTGGGCTACATTAGAATATTAGCTCATAAACTTAATGAATTTAGTCTCAATTCCAGCTGGTCCAGACCCACAATCATCCTTTAATTCATTAATTAGCATGTTGAACGTCAACAGGTGTTTTTTTTTAAGAAAAAGTGCTTTCTACGTGTAGAGGTAGCTGGAAAGTCACATATAATTAGATGAGTCAAATACAGTAGAGCTACATACAGTGGGAGAAGTGATGGTTGAAAGCATTGGATATAACAGCAGGGTCTGAATGATGTCATTGTTGATCCGAATCTGAGTGCTGATATTTTGATTTGATTTATTAAGAACATTATTTAGTCTTTTTCCAGAACTTTTTTGGATTATTGCATGTCTTCAGAAAGATGTTTTTAAAAATGACTTGATTTAGCATTACGTGTTCTAGTTGTACACTGATTCCTTAAGGACCTATATTTTTCCCAATCAGCATGGTCCTTTGTTTCCCTGAAAGTCTTCCAGACTTTATCCCGCTCATTAAAAAGGTTGATCAAATCAGCACTAATCCATGGTAAATGTTATCCCTTGACCTTTATTTCTCTCCAGGGGGCATGCTTATCGATAACTCTTGTGACTTCAGTGTATAAATAGTTCCAGGCATCCTCAACAGTTGGTATAAGTTGAAACATGTCCCAGTTTATTGCAATCAGGTCATGCAGGTAATTATCATAATTACATTTTCTCCATTGTCTGACACGAATACATTTAGGAGGGAGATGGGAGGATTTAATCTTCCACACACAGAAAATAGCAGAATGATCGCTAAAGCAATCTGACAAAACACCAGATGTTAAGATTCGGTCAGGATGGGTAACAAGAATCCAATCTAGTAGTGATGTAGAATTGCCATGAACTCTGGTCGGTTCGTTGATTAACTGGGTCAGGTTTACACTTTTAAGCAAGTTTTTGTCATTAGAAGAGGAGCAATCGAGCCAGTTTTTATTGAAGTCACCAAGAAGCACTAATTCACATGGGTGTTCAATAGAGGTGAGAGTGGAAATTAGGGACTTTGTTGAGTCAGGATGAACAGGGGGGGGAATCGATAGATAGTGCCGATAATTAGATGTTTATTCTCATGAAGTTTTAGCCTAATGAAAAGGATTTCAAAGAGAGATGAGGTTACTTTAGGGATGGCAGATTCAGATATAAAGCGAGTTGACACATAACAAGCCACACCTCCAGCTCTCGTAGGCCTATCTGCTCTATATAATGCAAAATTATCAATATGAATATCATTGTCACAAATTTCACTATGGAACCATGTTTTTGAAAATGTTATTATGTCAGATTTATTCTGTGCAATCCAAACTCTAATTAAATCAATCTTTGGAAGAAGACTCCTAATGTTCAAATGGATGATTTTTAGGCCTTTAGCTGTATCAATCGTGGATCAATTGGGTGTAGATGACGTTGGGGGAGTGGGACAGGGAAATAGCATGAGAAAGGGGACAAGAGAGCCACATGCACAGATTGACACAAACACACACACATAGCAGACAGGACAGACAAAGCACACAAGATCAGGCTGCGTCATTGAGAGAGAGAGAGAGAGAGAAAAAGAAAAAAAAGCGAGCATGCACACCTCAGTCTGCATAGCTCATATTTATGCAAATAGATCAAAGTATGAAGTCCTGGACCATTTATGTTTAAAATTAATTGGGCATTATGAAGCCAAAATAGCAACTTATTATCGCATATGGTTGAATAAAAAATAAAAATAAAAAGAGAAAAAATCTAGATTAAACTTCATATGCCTTTAATTGTCAATTTATCAAATTTCAATATTCAAATAATTGGTAATGATTATAATCAATTGTTTATAGGGCCAATCCTTTACCATTCAAACAACCTTTTACATTTGTATATAAAAGGTTAAAAGAAAACTCAACTTAATGTTACGACGTTTTACGTCAATTGCGACCTTTTTACGGCAGATAGTAGTAAAGCAGGCATCATTTTATCAAAGTCAAAAGTTGAATAAGAAAATTATAGAAAAAAAATACTAAAATTATAGAAAAAAATACTAACTAAGCTAAGCACTAAGAGTTTTCATCGGCAGACAACATTATTGTGCTAACGCTATCACCAGCACTGGCCACCAACATTAGGCTGTTATATCAGAGTCCATGGAGAGTTTAATGGAGGAGAGAGCCACCAAAAATTGTCTCAACTTCATCAGGAGTGCGAAAGAACTGTGTCTTGCCAGCGTGGACAACTCTCAGTGTGCAGGGAAAGAACAATGCGTATTGGTCACGGTCGCGTAGCTTCTTTCTTAGCCGCATCATACAACCCGGCGTCTCTGGCCAACACCCAGAGCTGAAGTCTAGGGAGAGAGATATGAATCCGAGCTCCGTTGTACTCAATGGGCACATTTTTCTCCCGGGAGAGCTTCATTATCCTCAGCTTATCCTGGAAATAGTGGAACTTCACCAGGATCTACCCGCGGCCCCTTGGCTCTGGAGTTATCCTTGCGACCGGTACGGTGACAGCGCTCAATCGCAAGAGGAGTGGGGAAACTTTCGCTTCACCACCGCAGGAGCGTCCAGTCCGCGCACTTATCAAGTATCAGACGGCCATGAATCGGTGATATCTTTGGACTCGACCCTCTCGGGGATACCGACGAAACGTAAGTTGGAAAGTCTGCTTCTGTTCTCTGCGTGTCGTCTGCCCAAATTTTCAGATCAGCGTTTTTTCTTTTTCAAGTGATTTTAACGTCCAACCAGGGTCTATTATATTATCCTCGTTGGAGCTAACTCTTTGCACAAGCTCCGTTAGTTGCTCTCCAAGCGTTTGAAGTGAGCCTTCAATGTTAATCAGACTTGCTCCAATTTGAATCAATTTTGTTGTCCATATGTAATATCATGTTGAGCTGCATTTTGCTGCTGTTATCCAAGAAACTTTGGAGGGCAATTGGCTCGCCCATTTGTAAGGCCAGGAGTCTTTTCCACTCAATGAAATAGTAGTAGAAGGTAGAAGGCAGTCAGTAAATAAGTTATTTTTAGTGCTAAAGTTGTTTTTACCTTGCTTATTTAGATTCACCAAAAGTTGTTCATTTGCACCAGGAGAGTTAGAGTAGAACAAGTATCTCAGAACACCATCAGTAGACAAATAGTTGAGCCAGCAGACTAGAGCTTGTTACAAACACTCACACAGCAACAGCAGCCATCTTGGAATTTTTACCACATGACGTGCAGGGGAAGGGACGCTCACTGCTGTGGGTACGCCGGTGCTGCCACAGGCTGGTCATGCGAGTGAAACCCTTCCACACTCGGCGCACACAAAGGGTCTCTCTCCGGTGTATATCCGCAAGTGGGTTCCCGCAGCCCCCTGCTCTTTTATCTAAAGTGGGAGCAGCTTTCTTGCCGCGGTGGGTCCGCCGGTGCTGCGCAACCCCCGCAAGCTGTCAAACTCCTCACCGCAGTACGGGCAGTCATAGGGCTGGCCACTGGTGTGCACGGGCTGGTGAGACAGGGCTTGGGAGGCCCTGGCAAAGCGCTCTCCACACACCGGGCTGGGGAAGGGACGGACGCCGGCGTGCACCCGCTGGTGGGACAGCAGCCTGTTGGAGCGGGTGAAGCCCTTGCCACATTGGGCGCAGGTGAAGGGGCGTTCGCGGTGTGTTTTGTGCTGGTGCACCAGCAAGTTGTTGAGGACTTGGTGAAGCCCTTGCCACATTGGGCGCAGGTGAAGGGGCGTTCGCCGGTGTGGGTGTGCTGGTGGGACAGCAGGCTGCTGGACTGGTTGGAGCCCTTGCCGCACTGGGCGCAGGTGTAGTGGCGCTTGCCGGTGTGGTTGCGCTGGTGCAGCAGCAGGTAGACGGAGCGGGTGAAGCCCTTGCCACAGTTGTTGCAGGTATAGGGTCGTTCCCCGGTGTGCAGGCGCTGTGCTCTTCAGATCCGGGGAACGACTGAAGCCTTTGCGCTGTCGGAGCAGTCGAAGGGGGCGTTCTCCGTGTGCACCCGCGGTGGATCTCCAGATGGCTCGGGCGCTGCCAGGCCTTGCCACACACGTCACACTCATAACGCTTCTCCTTGTTGTTCCCAGTCATGTGGTCCTCCATTGAAGCACAGCCTCTCGAGCTCTGCCCGCACAGTGAGCATATGGGGGGGGGAAGGAGGAGAATCGCCGGCACCCTGGCCGCCTCAATGGCCGCTAACGTCCCCGTCTCTCCGTCCACAGCAACGGCTCCTAAACCTGCAGGAGAGGGAACAACAGAGGGTGAACAAGCTGGCAAACAGGACATTACTAGCACATATTGGGTGTGTTTATGGACGGAGGAACCCGTTATTCTGCGCAGCACAGTGGCACAGCGGTACAGTAGCTGCCTCACCGCCTGAGACCCAGGTACGATCCTGACTATGGGTGCTGTCTGTGTGGAGTTTGTACGTTCTCCCCTTGACCGGCTGGGTTTTTACTTCGGGTGCTCCGGTTTCCTTCAACATTTCAAAGATGTTCAGGGTTGTAGATTAATCGGCCTCTGCAAAATTGTGTCTATCTTCTCCAAAGATGCTGTCTGACCCGCTGAGTCACTCCAGCACTTTGCGTCTATCTTCTCCAACACATTCTCTCTGTCACTCTCTGTCTCTGTCAATCTCTCTCTCTCTCCCTCTCCCTCTCCCTCTCGCTCGCTGTCCCTCCCTCGCTGTCCGTCAAGCAAGTGCCGTCAGGGTAGGCAGGGTAGGCACTGCCTACCCTGACTAAAATTATTAAATGGTAATTACTGAATATGAATAGTAAAGGCAGGGGAGAATAATGCCTATGTAAGAGATCGATCTCTGAGGTGGGCATAATTCCCCGTGCCTTTCATCCGCAGCGCTTGCAACACGCGAAAGTCTGTGCAGCCCACGTGCTGTCAGCGCTGCTTAATGATAAGCGGGGCTGAAGGCAGCTGAAATTCTGCAACATTTTGCTGTACTGCGCATGTGCAACAGACTACTGCGCATGCGCAGCGATAGTTCTTGGCGTGTTTTTCAAATATCGATTGCCATTATCTGAAAAGTATGTTAGGAAACAAAGAAAGAAGAATGGAGTTCCTGTACCGATAAGTGGTTAGTACATTTCTTGGTGCTATATATTTTTTTAAAATACCGTATTTCCTAGTGTGGGTGCGTGGGGGGGGGGGGGGGGGGAATTCATTTCACAGCGTTTGGGGTATGTCTGGCCTGGGGTTTTAAAGTTGCGGGGAAGGGTAGGAGCGCTGTTGACTGTGATGGAGGGGATCTGGATCACGCCAGTAACCCACTTGCGACGCTCTTGCACTGAGACACCCACATTGAGGCGGGGGGGAGTGGGGGAGAAGTAAACCCCGGTACCGGGCCGCTCCTCAGCGCCTTCTGCCGGCCCCCCGTTAATCTCTGACATCTCCCCGTCTAAAACCTCACTTAAGTCGGCCGCTTCCCGCAAATCCTTAAATTCCGACAGCGCGATTTGAGGTTACTCGGCAGGGGAATTTAAGGATTTGCGGGAAGCCGCTGACAATGAGCAAAGTCGAAACAAGCGGCAGGTGAGAGATGTTCAGACAAAGAGCACAGCAAAAGGTGAGCGGGCCAGCAGAAGTCACTGTCAAAGTGGCGGCTAGTTCTGCTGTCGGATCCTGGCAGCGCTCACAGCTACCGAGCTGCTTCTATCTCCGGCCACAATGCAGTGGCTCCGCGCCCGGAGCGCTGCACCAGTGGTGAGTGAAGTTACTGGCATTATCCCCGACACCCTCCTTCTCAACGTGAGCTGCCCTCCCCGCAACTTTACCCCTGGCACAGACTCTCAAACGCTGTTGAAGGAAATTCAACTGTCCCCCAATTGGTCATGAACAAGTATTCAAACCCCCCCCCCCCCCACCCACCCACCCTTTCAGTAATTCAGAATGAAGGAGGCTTGGAAGCCTTGGGCTAATTGCATTGTCACTGTCTTTATTTTTATTTTTAATTTTACTTCGGAGTCACGTGAGTGACTTCGTGTGAAGACCCGCCAGCACGCATGCGCGTACTTCGCATTCGGCAGGCTGGGGGAGGGGAGTGCGTTCTCTCCTCTGGGCTTCATAAGGCCGGCAGGTAAGTACTTAGCTTTACTCCACAGGATGGAACAAGAGCGCAAGAGGAAGGCGACGCTGTCGAGGAGCGAGCTTCGACAGCCAACGGCCCTTTTCCCGGAGCTGCAAGGAACACGCAGCTTCGAGGCGCATGTGGGGGCTGGAATGCGGAAGTGGGCGCTCCCGCTACTTTAAGGGCCGATCACCCTAGTGGTTTTCCGCCACGGAGCTGGATGCAACTGATCCAGACTTCGAGCCCCCTTCCCCATGAAAAAAAAGGGGGGAAACAGGTACGTGGCAAGGGGCCTCGCATTTCACAAGCGACCTCTCCCCGAGTACCAAAAGACTAAGGGGGATGGGCCGGGGGACAGCTGCACGACAGGGTGAGCTGCAAAAGTGCATACGTACCCACTGCCTGGAATATCTGCCGTAGTGCAGCCTGGCAACACACTGCTGCGTCTCTCGTAGGCCTGCTGGAGCAGATACCGCGACAAAAACACCCGTCAGGCTTCGGTCAAGGGCGGAGGGTGGCAGCAGTAGGCGGTCGGTCAGCTCAGCTATGGGATCGGCCCAACCATGCGCCTTCACGCCAAAAGATGGGCAAGTGGTGGAGGTAAGCCTGCACGGACTCCGGGGAGCCAGGTTCCAGGGCCGGCGCCGACGCGATTCAACTCACCTGCCTTCATATCAGACAGGTGGGCCGCCACAGTCTGGGAGAAGACAGACTAGCGGAGAGTCCGTGCGTGAGTCGTTTATGATCCTACTTGGGCTGTAGGTCACGACAACCTGCCATTGGACCCTAGACAGGCATTTACGGAGGTGTGGTCGATGGTGGAAGCCTCAGTGAGTTCGCAGGGCACCTGGGGAAGTCGGCTTGTCTGCTGTGGCACATAGCAGGGGACGGTCGAATAGAGTGGTTGGAGTTTAGTGGAGCAAACTCCTCCAGCGGGACCGGGAACGAGAAGAGAGGGTCTCGCGGGCATCCACTAGCCGTGCGAGGACCCCACTCAACATCTCATCGTCTCCAGCCAGAAGCGTTAGCGATTGCCCAGCTGCTGTGTTTGAAGACGACCGGGACAGCCAGTGACCGCTTGAGCAGAGCATGAGGAGGATATGCTGGAAGTGGTGGGTAAGTTTGCCGCTACCTCCCAGACAGGTGAATCTCTGCACCACAAATTCGCGGGCACCATTGATTACCTGACTACGCACCAACTTCAGAGTCAGGTTCTCAATGATACATTGGAGAAAATAAAACCCCCGAGAACTGCATCAACCTCAGTGTTCCCTTGGTTAATGCCCAGATCTGGGGACACTTGAGTACGGCCAACAGGATGCAGGATGTCCGCCTCCAGCGTACCATAAAGGTTCTCTCCACGGGCATAACGGCGTTTGCTAGGACCCTGGACGTGGATAATGTGTCCAGTGAACAGCAAGATGCACTGGCACTCCTATGCAACGCCCAGTATGATATAAACTGCCTGCGTAAGAGCTCCATAAAGCACCCACTCAACCCCAAATTCGCGGGGTTGTGCCGACCATCAACCGCTCCACCACCGCATCAGTTGTTTGGAGACCTGTCCAAACAGGTGAAGGAACTGGACGAGGAGGTCAAAACAGCTGGCCTCATGAAACCTCCGTCGGCCAGACCTCACCAATATCACCGGCAACAGCCAAACACAACCTGGAAACCACGGCTGCCTGACAGGACACAAAGGTCCTACATACCTCCACTTCAACAAACACAACGACCTTTTTTAGGGCAAGGCCAACAGCGGCCTGCATGGAAGATGCGGCCGCCGCCCCGTCAACCTCCACAACGTCCACCCAACGTCCACCGTACGTACGGAACCGCCGTTAACCATGGAGGTAAGTGGGTCTGGTTCCTCTCACGCCGTAGCATCCCCTCCTGCACGAATAGGTGGGCGATTGCGGGCTTTCTTGGACATATGGAAAACTATCGCCACAGATGAGTTTATTTTGACAAAGTGTTCAAGGGTATGTTATAGAATTTATTGGAGGTATAAATCCCCCCACCCAGCATTCGCCTCATAGGAATTTTACTCTATCCCAAAAAGAGGTGGAGGCAGGACATGCTGAAATTATACGGCTAGCAGCAAAAGGGGTAATTGGCAAAACCAAGCATGAACCTATTGAGTTTGTGTCCAACATCTTCACCAGAATTAAAAAAGAAGGGGGATGTCGGATTATAATACTTAACTGAGCTGAACACTTTTGTACATATATACCAATTTCAAAATGGATACCATTGAAAACAGCTAGGCAGATGCTTTACCCAGGGTACTTTATGGCATGCATCGATTTGAAAGATGCATACTATACGGTGCCCATCGCTGAGGCTCACAGGAAATTCCTGAAGTTTGTCTGGAAGGATCAATTATGGGAATACAAGGCATTGCCCAAATGGAATCACCACAGCCCCTAAGGCTATTTACCAAATTGGTAAACCTATATTAGCTTTTCTCCGACAACAAAATTATTATAGTAATGGCATTATTTGGATGATATCCTTATAGTGGGTCAGGCCCTCCAATTGGCAATTCAAGGAGTGGCTGCAACTAAGGGTCAGTTCGAGAAGCTGGGGTTTGTAATCCATCCAGACAAATCAAAACTGCACCCGGTACAGGTTACGGATAAGTTGGGGTTCACCCTAGACACCAATTTAATGAAGATTACCATCCCAACTAATAAAGCTACTGCTATAATAGAAGAGTGCCACAGTCTTGCTTGCGCGAGGGTACCGATCATTCGGCAAACAGCAAAAGTTATAGGGAAATTGGCAGCCACATTCCCAGCTGCACGACTCGGACCGCTACACTACCGAAATTTACAAAGATCAAAAATCACAGCATTAAAAACAACTGCTGGGCACTTTGATCGGCCAATTCGGTTACCACCGGAAGCTAGAAACGAGCTACAATGGTGGGTTGACAATATTAGAGAGTGTCATAGACCCATCATAGTAAGCAACCCTGACGTTGTGCTACAAACTGACGCAAGCGCTCAAGGTTGGGGAGCAACTGATGCGATGTCCAGTTGTGGTGGCAGATGGAACTCTCATGAGTCTACATTCCTGGAGTCACACGGGATAAACTATATATAAACGCTTCAAGAGCTCTCCCCGAGACATTCACTGACCTCGCAAGGACAATCTTCCAAACATAGTCTCTTGATTAATAGTTTATTTATTGTAGTAGCAAAAAGTAAGATATTCATCCAAGCTTCTTCTTGTATAAGTACACTAGACTAAGTGGGACCAGTTGGGTGCCAGCTTCACACGAGAGGGCTTGTCCGCAACGCAATATTCGATCTCTCCACCAATTCCAATATCACTGGCCAGTGGGGGGTGGGGGGGCTTCTTCAGCACTAGCATCGGTTATGTGGGCCGAAGCGACTCGTTTCCAGAGGGCAAGCATGGAAATTGTGGGCCGAATGGATTATTTGGTTGGCAGCTCAGTTACTCAGGCCTGGCCGGCTGGCAGCTCAGTCACTGCGGCCTTGTGGGCAGGCAGCTCAGCAACTCAGGCCTGGCAGGCTGGCAGTTCAGTCACTCAGGCCTGGCAGGCTGGCAGCTCAGTCACTCAGGCCTGGCAGGCTGGCAGCTCAGTAACTCAGGCATGGCCGGCTGGCAGCTCAGAAACGACCAGACATTCTGCTGAAAACAGGTGAATCAGTGTCTGTGAGAGAGAGAGAAGGGGGAAATGTGTGTACAATCAATTTGAAACATTTTCATCTTTTTTTTACAGATCACTGCAATGAAGGACGAAAGTCTATCCTCGTGTCGTTCTCTGGAGTGCGAGTATGAGTGTTGTGGGGTGAAGGGACTGGTTTCCAGATGTCTACTATGGACATTGTGGACTGAATGGATTCTTGGACTTACAGTTCAGTGAGTCGTAGCTGGTTGAATTGCAGTTCACTAAGTCATGACTGGTGGGCTAGCACTTCAGGCATTTGCAGCTGGTGTGCTGGCAGTTCACTCAGTTACCCCTTCTCCCTTCACCCCCCCAACTCTACTCCTTGCATTTCACCTCCCCTCCAACGCATTCAGCCCATCTCCCCTCAACCTCCCCCCATGCACTCTTAGTGGCTCTCTGACAGCGCAGCCATTCCTGCATATTAGGTACCCAATTTGATGAAGAACATGCAGGCATGGTAAGTGGAAAAATGATTTATTAAAGTTTAAAATGTGAATGAGTCTTAAAGCATTGCAAGTCCAACCTCACAGCACTCCAATAGAGACACACACACACACACAGACACACAGACAGACAGACACACACACACACAACACACGCACGGACACACATAAACACACACACACACAGACACACACAAACAGAGACACACACAGAGAGGCACACACAGAGAGACACACACAGGGACACACACACAGGGACACACACAAAAGGACACACACAGGGACACACACACAAAAAGACACACACACATACACACACACAAACACAGACACACACACAAACACAAAGACACACACACATACACAAAGACACGCACACGTACACACAAACACAAAGACATGCACACATACATACAAACACACGCACACATACACGCAAACGCAAATACACACACACACACACACTCACACACACACAAACACAAACACATACACAAACAAATAGACACAGTCTCTCACACACACACAATCAAAGACACACAAACACAGACACACACTCACACACAGCACCAATACTAAAATGCCAGGTAACTTCAGAACGTGGTAAGCATATTGATTCATGTTACTAACCATATACTCTTTGATAGTAATTTGAAAATAAGAACACATGTGTGTCTAAACCAAATTATTCAAATGTTTAAAGCCTCGTTTTATTCTGAAACACCCCTCTAGAGCTCCTGTTACTTCAAAAATGTGCTTTAAATAACTTTCATCAAACACACACACATTCACCATATGCATGGCAGTAAGCTCTCTTGAATTACTCAAACGGTTCAGGGCGGCGTCTCCACTTTGGCCCTTCCGCACTGAGCGCCACCTCTGAACTCATCGGAAAAGACACAATCAGCACCACCTCTCCACTAAGTCACGGAATGAGCGGCAATGTTGCATTAAACACAGCCCTGATCAAATAAAACGTTTATTCACTGTATTTCCTTCCAAAAAACGGTTGCACAGCAAGCCACATTAAAAACGCAAGCCACACATAAAAACCAAAACCCATTTTAAAATATGGGCACAGTTTAGCGGCACAGTCAATTGGCAAACTTTTCAATTAGCGGCAGTCAAAAGACACACTTTTCAATTAGCGGCACAGTCAAAAGGCACGTAAAACCATTTATTCCTTCCAAACACAGTTCTAAATAAAACACATAAAAGCACATAAAACCACACTCACTGTTAATTAGATATGTGTTCAGTGTTCAATTTATTCACAGCTCAGACCGAGAGTCTGGGTTTATAGTCCCCCCCCCCCTCCTACCGGATCGGGCGTGGCCTTCATGGCGTGTTCGAGATGAGATAGAATCTCAACATTTAAAAACATTAATAAGTATTTTATTTTTCATAGATGGGACAACTCCTCTGGCACTGGCAGCTGGAGTTTTGTGATGGCCAAAAATCACAGCCATAAGTGTTAGAGATTCTAAAATCAATATACAGTGCAAATATGAAGTGGTCAAGATTTGACTTTTAATGACTTGCCTTTGCATTTTCGAAGCAAACCACCTTTTGCATTGTCAAAGCAAAGCACCTTTTTTTGCATTTTCACAGCAAACCGCGTAATGCATATTCCATTTTCAAAGCAAGCCACTTTTTGCATTTTCAAAGCAAACCACCTTTTGCATTTTCAAAGCATACTCCCTTTTGCATTTTCAAAGCAATGCACCTTTTGCATTTTCAAAGCAAACCATCTATTGCATTTTCAAAGCAACACTTTTCACATTTTCAAAGCAAACCACCTTTTGCATTTTCAAAGCAAACCACGTTTTGAATTTTCAATGCAAACCACCTTTTGCATTTTCAAAGCAAACCACCTTTTGTATTTTCAAAACAAACCACCTTTTCCATTTTAAAAGAAAATCACCTTTTGCATTTTCAAAGCAATCCACATTTTGCACTTACACATAAACCACCCTTTGCATTTTCAAATAAATCACCTTTTGCATTTTCAAAGTAAACCACCATTTGCATTTTCAAAGCAGACCTTTTGCACCTTCAAAGCAAACTACCATGTGCACTCTCAAAGCAAAGCACCATTTTAATTTTCAAGCCAAACCACCATTTGCATTTTCAAAGAAAACCTTCATTTACATTTTCAAAGCAAACCTTCATTTGCATTATCAAAGCAAACCATTTGCATTTTCAAAGCAAAGCACCATTTGCATTTTCAAGCCAAACGACCACTTGCAGTTTCAAAGCAAACCTTCATTTGCATTTTCAAAGCAAACCTTTTGCATTTTTAAACCAAACCGTTTGCATTTTCAAACCAAAACACCATTTGCATTTTCAAACCAAACCACCGTTTGCATTTTCAAAGCAAACCGCCAATTCATTTTCAAATCAAACCACCATTTGCATTTTCAAAACAAGCTACAATTTGCATTTAGGAAGGAAACCGCCATTTTCAAACAAAACCTTCATTTGCATTTTCAAAGCAAAGCTTTTGTATTTTCAAAGCAAACCCTTTGCATTTTTAAACCAAACCTTTTGCATTTCCCAACCAAACCACCGATTCAATTTTCAAAGCAAACAACTATTTGCATTTCAAACCAAATGTTTTTCATTTTTAAACCACCATTTGCATTTTCAAACCAAACCACCATTTGTATATTATAACCAAACCTCCATTTGCTGTTTTAGATCAAACCACCATTTGCATTTTCATACCAAACCACCATTTGCTGGGCTGACGGCCCTGTTTCCATGCTGTCTACCTGCTGATGGTGTGGCCTCATCCTCTTCACATGTTCCCGCTCACAACTGTAAATACAGGGGATTAAAGTCAATGTAGACACAAGGAACCGCAGATTCTGCTTTACAAAAACAAGGCACAAAGTGCTGGAGGAACTCAGCCGGTCAGGCAGCGTCTCTGAACTAATCTGAAGGAGGGTCTCGACCCGAAATGTGACCTGTCATGTTTTATATTGGTGCAAGACTGATGCAGGGAAGATATATGTGTGTGTGTGTGTGAGTGAGTGTGTGTGCGTGCGCGAGAGTGTGTGTGAGTATGTGTGTGTCACCGTGTGTGTGCGCGCACGAGTGTGTGTGTGAGAGTGTGAGTGTGTCTGTGTGAGAGTGTGTTAGTGTGTGTGTGTGTGAGAGAGAGAGTGTGTGTGTGTGCGTGTGTGCGTGTGTGTATTTGTGTGTGTGTGTCACCGTGCGTGTGTGTGAGTGAGTGTGTGTGTGTGTGTGTGTGAGTGAGTATGTGTGTGTCACCGTGTGTGCGTGTGAGTGAGTGTGTGACTGTGTGTGTGTGTGTGTGAGTGAGTGTGTGTATGAGAGTGTGTCTGTGTGAGAGTGTGTGTGTGTGTGAGTGTGTGTGTGTGTGTGTGTGTGTGTGTGTGTGTGTGTGTGTGTGTGTGTGTCTGTGTGTGTGTCTGTGTAGACACAAGGAACCGCAGATGCTGCTTTAGAAAAACAAGGCACAAAATGCTGGAGGAACTCAGCCGGTCAGGCAGCGGCTCTGAACTAATCTGAAGGAGGGTATCACGCGAAACGTGACCTGGCATGTTTTATATTGGTGCAAGACTGATGCAGGGAACAGATGTGTGCATGTGTGTGTGTGCGTGTGTGTGTGTGTGTGTGTGTGCGCGCGCGCGCGCGCGCGTGTGTGTGTGTGTGTGTGTGTGTGTGTGTGTGTGTGTGTGTGTGTGTGTGTGTGTGAGTGTCACCGTGCGTGTGTGTGAGTGAGTGTGTGTGTGTGAGAGTGAGTATGTGTGTGTGTCACCGTGTGTGCGTGTGAGTGAGTGTGTGACTGTGTGTGTGTGTGAGTGAGTGTGTGTATGAGATTGTGTCTGTGTGAGAGTGTGAGTGTGTGTGTGAGAGAGTGTCTGTGTGTGCATGCGCGTGAGTGTGCATGTGCCTCTGTGATAGCCTGTGTGTGCGTCTGCATGTGCAAGTGTGTGTGTGCGTGTGCCTCTGTGCTGGTGTGTGTGTGTGTGATTTACATGTTCATGCTGTGATAGCCTGGATTTCCTTTGCAGTGTCTGTATGTGTGCGTCCCTTCGTGTGTGTGTCTCCGTGTGTGTGTGCGTCTCTCGATGTCTGTATCTCTGCCTGCGTGTCTACGTGTATGTTCTGTGTGTGTGTCTGCGTGTGCAAGTCTCAGTGTGTGTGTGTTTGTGTATATCTCTGTGCGTGAGTGTCAGTGTGTCTGTGTAAGCGTGCGAGCGTGTCTGTGTGCGTGAGTGTGGGTGTGTGTGTGTGTGTGCGCGCGAGTATGTCTGTGCATGAGTGTGTCATTATAAGCGTGTAAGCGTGACTATTTGCGTGTGTCTCTCTGTGTATGAGTGTGGTTGTATATGCGTGCAAACGTGCCTGTGTACATGAGCGTGTCTGTGCAGGAGTGTGTGTGTGTGTGTGTGTGTGTGTGTGTGTGTGTGTGTGTGTGTGTGTGTGTGTGTGTGTGTGTGTGTGTGTGTGTGTGTGTGTGTGTGTGTGTGTGTGTGTGTGTGTGTGTGTGTGTGTGTGTGTGTGTGTGACATGGGGTTGTGAGTGCAAGGCTGTCACAGGTAGTGGTAAGTGTTCTAGTCAGAGTCACACAGCATGAAGACATGTTGACCAAGTTAGACAGAGAGTGCTGGAGTAACTCAGCTGGTCAGGCAGCATCTGTGGAGAACATGGATAGGTGACATTTCACAGAGTGCTGGAGTAACTCAGCGGGTCAGGCAGCATCTGTGGAGAACATGGATAGGTGACATTTCACAGAGTGCTGGAGTAACTCAGCGGGTCAGGCAGCATATGTGGAGAACATGGATAGGTGACGTTTCGGGTGGAGACCAAACACAGGCAGGTGGGACTAGTGTAGATGGCGCATGTTGGTGGGTGTGGGCAAGCTGGGCTGAAGGGCCTGTTTCCATGCTGCATGACTCGACACAGTTATTTAAATTGTATTAAATTGAACTTGTGCCCACCACCGGCATCCGGTGGCACGGACTCACTGGGAGCTGTGGGTGAGGCAGCGTTGCCACGGTGAGTGAGGTTGGCACACACCCTTTCTGCATCGTCTGCCAGCCTGGTGGGATGTGCCAGGCTCGTGCCCACCTGACCCCCGTCCCTGCGCCAGAGAGAATATAAAGCG
Organism: Okamejei kenojei; assembly: GCA_035221665.1. Classification (NCBI taxonomy): domain Eukaryota; kingdom Metazoa; phylum Chordata; class Chondrichthyes; order Rajiformes; family Rajidae; genus Okamejei; species Okamejei kenojei. The sequence continues at coordinate 42,374 of JAVHYY010000926.1, read as the reverse complement.
GGTTAGACAGATGTCTACATTCACAGGGTGGCACAGAGACCCGGGAACAAGCGTTTGAGAGCACTGTGAGAATCGTCACTCGTACATACGTCAGTAACTCTAGTCTGAAAGGGGTCATCATTTACCGCTCTGTTACACACACCCAACCCGCCCCCCCCCCCCCACCCCCCCGCTGGCATCAACAGCCCGCGTCTACCTGGTGGTGATGTGGCCTCATCCTCTCCACATGCGCCCGCTCACACCTGTAAATACAGGGGATTAAAGTCAATGTAGACACAAGGAACCGCAGATGCTGCTTTAAAAAAACAAGGCACAAAGTGCTGGAGGAACTCAGCAGGTCAGGCAGCGTCTCTGAACTAATCTTAAGGTGGGACTCGACCCGAAACGTGACCCGTCATATTTTATATTTTTGCAAGACTGACGCAGGGAACAGATGTGTGTGTGTGTCACCATGTGTGTGTGTGCGCGCGCGAGTGTGTGTGTGAGTGTGTCTGTGAGCTAGTGTGTGTGTGTGTGTGTGTGTGTGTGTGTGTGTGTGAGTGTGCATGTGTGCTGGTGTGTGTGTGTGTGATTTACATGCTCATGCTGTGATAGCCTGGATTTCCTATGCTGTGTCTGTATGTGTGCGTCCCTTTGTGTGTGTGTCTCCGTGTGCTTGTGTGCCCTTGTGTGTGTATCTCCGTGTGTGTGTGCGTCTCACGAGGTGTCTCTCTGCCTGCATGTCTACATCCACTCTGCCAGCCTGGTGTGGTGTGCCAGGCTCGTGCCCACCTGACCCCCGTCCCTGCGCCACAGACACACGCTAGCTCACAGACACACTCACACACACACACACACACACACACACACACACACACACACACACACACACACACACACACACACACACACACACACACACACACACACACACACACACACATGTCTACATTCACAGGGTGGCACAGAGACCCGGGCACAAGCGTTTGAGAGCACTGTGAGAATCGTCACTCGTACATACGTCAGTAACTCTAGTCTGAAAGGGGTCATCATTTACCGCTCTGTTACACACCCACCCACCCCCCCTCTCTCTGCCTGCATGTCTACATCCACTCTGCCAGCCTGGTGTGGTGTGCCAGGCTCGTGCCCACCTGACCCCCGTCCCTGCGCCACAGACACACGCTAGCTCACAGACACACTCGCACACACACACACACACCCTAGTGTAGAGTCCCCACCCCTCCTCTCCACAACCCCACCCCCCTCGCCCTTGCCCTCTGCTCCTTTCCCACCCCACCCACCCTTCCCCTTCACTCTCCCCCTCCCCTCTCCACCACCCCTACCCCTCTCTCCCACCACTCACCCTCTGCCCCACCCCCTCCTCTCACCCCCCACCCTCTCCTCCCCCCCTCCACCACCCATCCCCCCGCACTCCTCCCCTCACCACCTCTCCCTCACCTCACTCACCCCATTCCTTTCTCCCCACCCCACACCTCTCTCCTCCCCACCACCTCTCCCGTCCCCACTCTCCCCGTCGACCCGTACCCATTGCACTGGTTTACAGGAGCGCACCCTTGCCCTGATTTACAGGAGCGCACCCTTGCACTAGTTTACAGGAGCGCACCCACTTTGTGCTGGTCTCCAGTTTGTGATGGGCTCCAGTTTAGTGGGAGCGCACCCCTTGCACTGGTTTACAGGAGCGCACGCCTTGCACTGGTTTACAGGAGCGCACCCACTTTGTGCTGGGCTCCAGTCTAGTGGGAGCGCACCCCTTGCACAGGTTTACAGGAGCGCACCCACTGTGCTGGGCTCCAGTATAGGGGAGCGCACCCACCTTGTGCTGGGCTCCAGTCTAGGGGAGCGCACCCACCTTGTGCTGGGCTCCAGTCTAGGGGAGCGCACCCACTTTGTGCTGGGCTCCAGTCTAGGGGAGCGCACCCACCTTGTGCTGGGCTCCAGTCTAGGGGAGCGCACCCACCTTGTGCTGGGCTCCAGTCTAGGGGAGCGCACCCACCTTGTGCTGGGCTCCAGTCTAGGGGAGCGCACCCACTTTGTGCTGGGCTCCAGTCTAGAGGAACGCACCCACCTTGTGCTGGGCTCCAGTCTAGGGGAGCGCTCCCACTTTGTGCTGGGCTCCAGTCTAGGGGAGCGCACCCACTGCAAGGCTCCGTGCTGGGACCACAGCTATTTACAATATACATCAATGATTTGGATGAAGGGATTCAAAGTAACATTAGCAAATATGCAGATGACACAAAGCTGGGTGGCAGCGTGAACTGTGAGTAGGATGCTATGAGAATGCAGGGTGACTTGGACAGGTTGGGGAAGTGGGCAGATACATGCCAGATGAAGTTTAATGTGGATAAATGTAAGGTTATCCACTTTGGTAGCAAAAACAGGAAGGCATATTACTATCTAAATGGTGCCAAGTTGGGAAAAGGGGAAGTACAACGGGATCCGGGGGTCCTTCATCAGTCTATGAAAGTAAGCAAGCAGGTAGTGCAGGCAGTGAAGAAAGCGAATGGCATGTTCGCCTTTATAACAAGAGGAGTCGAATATAGGAGCAAAGAGGCCCTTCTGCAGTTTTACAGAGCCCTTGTGAGACCACACCTGGAGTATTGTGTGCAGCTTTTGTCCCCTAATTTGCGGAAGACATTCTTGTTATTGAGGAAGTGCAGCTTAGGTTTACAAGGTTGATTCCCGGGATGGCGGGACTGTCATATGCTGAGAAAATGGAGCGGCTGGGCTTGTACACTCTGGAGTTTAGAAGGATGAGAGGGAATCTCATTGAAACATGTAAGATTGTTAAGGGTTTGGACACGCTGGAGGCAGGACACATGTTTCCGATGTTGGGGGAGTCCAGAACCAGGGGCCGCAGTTTAAGAATAAGGAGTAAGCCATTTAGAACGGAGACGAGGAAACACTTTTTTTCACAGGCAGTTGTGAGTCTGTGGAAATCTCTGCCTCAGAGGGCGATGGAGGCAGGTTCTCTGGATACGTTCAAGAGAGAGCTAGATAGGGCTCTTAAAATAGAGGAGTCAGGGAATACGGGGAGATGGTAGAACGGGGTACTGATTGCGGATGATCAGCCATGATCACATTAAATGGCGGTGCTGGCTCGAAGGGCCGAATAGCCTACTCCTGCACCTATTGTCTATTGTATACCAGAATGGTGCCTGGTTTAGTGTTTAAGTACAAGGAGAGGTGGATTGTTTTATATCAGAGGTTGAAGGGAGACTTGATAGAAGTTTATACAGTTATAAGAGGCATCGGTTGGTTAGACAGAACCGTTTTCCTCGGATGGAAGTGTCTAACACAAGAAGGCAGAGCGATATGTTGGGGAAAGTGTAACGGGGATGTGTGGGGCAAGTTTTTTAAGAGGAGAGTGATGGAGCCTGGAACTTCTTGCCGGGGTGGTGGTGGATGCGATAGTGATGTTTAAGAAGCTTTTCGATAGAGACGTGGAAATGCAAGTAATATCGGGATATGGATCGTATACAGGCAGATGAGATCGGTTTAACCTGGGATCATGTTCAGCACAAACATTGTGGTCCAAAGGACCCGATCCTGTGCTGTACTGTTCTATGTTCTGTACACTGCTGGGGCTTAAGAGTTTTATGTCCATGCTTAGTTCTGTCCACAACAAACACTTACAGAGTGAGGTAATTGACTGATACAGCATAGAAATAGGCCATTGATCCCTGAAATACACTATTCATGGGCCACCAGTCCGGAAACCATTCTTCAACCATCACCATAAATTTGCTTCCATCACCCACATTTTATATCCCATTAGTAACCCTCTCTCGATCCCATACCATCAAACCATGTTAAATAATCTTCCACGCTGGATCTTATCAAATGCCTTGCTGAAGCCCACATAGACTATGTACTGTCCAGCTGTTATTGTTCTCTTTTACAGCTTCTATAACTAAATCAAGTTTGTGGAACATGATCCCCCACACACTGAAGCTGTGTTTGCTGTCCCTATGCAACCCTTGTCTTTCCAAATTCATGTATATATCTTATCACTAAGAATGTTTCTAAGTACCTTACCTACCACAGATGTTAGGTTTTCAGGTTCATGGTTCTCAAGTTTTTCTTTGTGCTCCTTCCTAAATAGAGGCACAACATTAGCATCCACCATCCTGCAGCACCTCCCTCTGGCTAACCCCAATGCCTATCTCTCAGCCAGCTTCAGTCTCTGGCTTCCCTCTGTGTTTTAAATATACCTGATATATCCTGTAGATCCATCTACCTGCATACATGACATGCAGCATCTCTACTGCGATGAGGACTAACGCCCAGACATCACCTTTAACTTTTGCGGGCTCCCTAGTCTTCATGTCTTTCTCTATGCTAAAGCAGCCAAACGATTCAATGCGGGACTCTCCCATGTCCTGCGGCTCTGCACATAAATGGATGCGTAGCACTTAGACGTGCCCTCCACTCTCCCCTTTTCCCCCGTAAAATATACAAAATCTCTCTGGATTATCTTTAATCGCCACTGTCAAACCTATCTCATGCCACTTTTAGCTTAAATATAATCCTACTCCTTTACTACCGAGATACACTTGATTCCAACCGCCTTTACCCAAGCCATTCCTGCTCCATTCTACTTACACTAGACTCCATATCTCTTGCCATCCAGGGTATCCTAGTGCTGCCAATCTTGCTCTTCTCTCCAATAGGAACATGCAGTTCTTAAATGCTCAGTGTATCACTCAGACAGATCGCCCACTTACCAGACATTCCTTTGTCACAAACATAGAGCAGGAGCACAGCAATGTAGTGTAGGAATAGGCTGTCTGGCCCATAACATCCACAACATCCAATACCCAACAAACTAATCTCCTCTGCCGCCACGTGATCCATATCGCTAAATTCCATATCCACGCAGCAAATCTAAACGACTCAATGATCATAATTGTTTTCCTGTACGGGCTCCTCCTCCACACCCTGCACTTCCTCGCCTTGGCCCACCGTCCTGATACTAAGTGGGGGTCGGTGTTGCCTTCCGGTCGCGATGAGGGGGGAGGGGTGGTGGGGATCCCTCTACGCAGGGGTTCCCCCCCTCTACATTGGGGACCTGGGGTGGAGGGTATTGCACCGAGGTGTTCCCTGCTACCTGTTTCTCTCGCGGTTCACTGACTCGCCAGCCACCTGCCACTTTTGCGGGCTGGAAGAGTCTGTGTACCACGTGTACATGCAGTTTGTGAGGCTGCAGACACTGTTTGAATACCTAAAGGGGCTGCTCCTTGCCTTCTGGCTGCGTTTATCACCCACCATCCTCAGCTTTGGACACCCTGTGCGTAGGGGAGAGGGTAGGGCTGAAGATGTCCTGGTTGGGTTGCTCCTGCGCCTGGCCAAGCTGGCCATCCTTTACTGGGGATACCTCCGGAAAAAATAAATCATAATTTTATCTCCAGGACCACCCTTTGTAAAATGTACCAGGCACCCACCACTCTCTGTGTAACAACTCGCTCCAATACGATTTAGCAGGATCCTGTCCAATAACATTGAAGTTCACCTTGCCTCAATTCTCTCTTGAATGTAAGGATCAGTTCTGTCCTTTTTCAGAACCATGTAAAAACTAATTGTGGGTTACACAAAAAGCTGGAGAAACTCAGCGGGTGCAGCAGCATCTAAGGAGCGAAGGAGATAGGCGACGTTTCGGGTCGAGACCCTTCTTCAGACTAGTCAGGGATCAGGGAAACGAGAGATATAGACGGTGATGTGAGAGATAAAGAACAATGAATGAAAGATATGCAAAAAAGTATCGATGATAAAGGGAACAAGCCATTGTAAGCTGATTGTGGTATGAAAATGAGAAGCTAGTGCGACTAGGGTGGGGGAGGGAGATAGAGATAGAGGGAATGCCAGGGCCCGAGGGCTAGGGAGAGGTGGGAAGGGGAGGAGACAGCAAGGGTTAACAGAATTGAGAAAATTGAGAAAATTTTAAAAACTAATTAAAATTAAAAACTAATTGTATTCTGGTCACGGGTCCCAAAGTGCCCCCCCCCCCCCCCCAACTGACACCTCATTCATTTGCCCTGTCCCATTTTCCAAGATGTCAAACTATGATCTATCCCCACAGGGGCCTCTATAAGTCAACCGAGGGAAATATTCTGAACACAGAGAACAAATTCTACCCTATCGAAGCCCCCAGCACTCTGGCAGTGCCAATCTTTATTGACGACCCCATTATTCTCACAATGCTCTCACATGCAATCTCCCTGCATGCTTTTTCGTTAATTCACACGGACTATATTCTGCCTGCAGTACAATCCCAGCTAATTGATTGTCCCCTTTTAATTTCTCAGGCCTCACTAATTCTATCTGGAACTACAGCCGTGAACTTCTCTTGGATGTTGTAGTCCAGGTTCATACCTCCATGGAAGTGGCAACACAAGTAGATAGAGTAATTAAAAAACGTTTGTGGTATGCTTGCCCCCATCGGTTAGAAGATAGAGTGTATGAAGTCATGATGTGGCTTTATAGGAGTTTGGAGTAATGCATGCCGTTCTGGTTACCCCATTACAGGAAGGATTATGGATATTCTGAAGAGGGTGGAGAGGTTTACCAGAATGTTGCCTGGATTACAGGGTATTAAGGATGGACTGGATTATTTTATTAGAAGCATCGAAGATGGAGAGGAGACGTGATAGATTTGTATCAAACTCTGCGAGGCAGAGCTAGGGTAGATAGCCAACATTCCCAGGGTGGGAATGGCATAGGCTAGAGGGCAGAGCATGAGACGGGCATAGTTTAAAGAAGATCCAGCTGGCAAACCTTTGCACAAAGATGGTGGGTGCCTGGAACACTCTGCCAGGATGATAGTAGAGACAGAGATGGTTAAAAGGCTTTTAAGACATTAATGTGCAAGGAAGGGAGAATTGTGGATTATGCACAATCAGAGGTCAATATGAGTGGCATTAGCATTGTGGGGCTAAGGACCCATGCCTGTGCTGTATGTTTTAATAGACAATAGACAATAGGTGCAAGAGTAGATCATTCGGTCCTTCGAGCCAGCCATTCAATGTGATCATGGCTGATCATCCCCAATCAGTACCCCGTTCCCGATTTCTCCCCATATCCCCCGACTACGCTATTTTTAAGAGCCCTATCTAGATCTCACTTGAAAGTAACCAGAGAACCTGCCTCCACCGCCCTATGAGGCAGAGAATTCCACAGACACACCACTCTCTGTAAGTGTTTCCTCGCCTCCGTTGTAAATGGCTTACTCCTTATTCTTAAACTTTGGACCCTGGATCTGGACTTCCACCACCATCGGGAACATGTTTCCTGCCTCTAGCGTGTCCAAATCCTTAACAATCCCATATGTTTCTGTGAGGGATAAAGTGATTAAACCCCACTATTGTAAGGTGCTTTATAGAGGATTCAAACCGATAGGGGCCAGGGAGAGGGTTCTGTCACAGCTGTATATAAAAGTTACCAGACCCATCCTTGAGTAAGAAGTGATAGCATTGTATAGCGGTAGAAGGGAGTGATGTAGATAGCTCCCTATCAGTAGAATGGGGTGATAGATGGGACCCTTGTCACTATAGCTTTGCTTTAGTGCCGATATAGGAGGACTGAGAGAATTCACTTGGAGGTGAGTAAAACTAGGATAGGTCATGAACAACTGAACATGCTTAATAAAATAAATGAATATTACAACACACCCCTGGTCAAGAAACTTGCTCAATTGGCAGAAATTAAGGCTTTAAGAGCAGCATATGTATATGGAGTCTGGCACATGTTTGGAGCAGTAGGGAAACAGAAAGGCTTTGAGAAAAGCAACGGAGACCCCATGCAAAGTTAGCAGTGTCCCCCAATGAAATGTTTGGGTTACCTTATTTGTGAAAGATAGAAGGAATACCCACCATAGAGGGCAGTGATGTATTCTTAAGGAACTATTTACTGGCAGTATCTCGTTCCCTTACAGAATTAAAAGCTAAAGGACTATTAGCTCAAAGCCCACCACTCGACTTTTCAATACATGCTGCAAAAGCCGGCGACTGGGAACTGGTCAAGAATTGGAAGGAGGAGAAACTCCAGCCAAGGTGGACTGGCCCATACCTAGTATTACTGACAACCAAGACAGCAGTACGAAAAAAGAAAAAGGGTGGACCCACGCAATCAGGGTTAAAGGACTCGTTGATCCACCCGCTCCTGATAAGGAGGAACAGTGGATGGTGAAGCCAGGAAATAAGCCCCTAACATTAACTTTTTAAAAAAATTGAATGCATAACTGACAGTATGAAAGGAGCAGTCGTGGTATTGTTTGCTCTGCATGTAATTGTGGTAAAAAGTATTAATAACTGTGATAAATGTTATCATCCTATCAGAAACGGAGGGCGGACAACCAGATCATTTACCTATCATTCCCATGCGAACGATGCTTGCTATAACCTGAGGACTAGAACAATTTGTGAGGACGGGGGAAAGAAGTATCATAGGATAGAGAATAGAGGATATGTAGGGAGGTTTGGGTACGTTACCTGCCCAAAGGGGGAGAGATGGGTTTGTATGACTCGGACAGGGCAGTTTGGTCTCCCTTTCCATGCCTTAAGATGGACATTAGACAAAACGAAGGAGGGAGTAATAACAAGGTTAACGAAAGTAGTGGTCACCAAGCCTCCCCCTCCCCCACCTACTCAGCCTCAATAGCACCAGACACTGTACGAAGAAATAAAGAAGCAGATTGAGATCCCTGAAGAAGGAAAAAAACCTGTTTGTGGACTTGGCCCTCTGGATAGCTGGAATCCTGAATGTGACTAACTGTTGGATCTGTGGCGGACCACTGATGAGCTCACGTTGGCCGTGGAGAGGATCCATTGTTGAAGTATGGGACCTGATGGAGTGGAACCTGACAGTTGGACAAGACCGAGATCCCCGGGCATGGGTCCTGACAGACGCTCCGGTTGGCACTGAGTGTATCGCTAGGACCTGGGCAAAGGATGCCGTCCTAGTAGGCAGCAGCCCCTGCCAGCGCATCGTCACCCAGTGGCCAAATCAGTCCCGAGTGTGGTGGCCAGAGGAGCCTAAATGGTATCCAACTAAGAAAGACGGGAGAAACTGCACTATCTGGATCGAGACCAATGGAATCGACTGGACTATGGAACTGCACCAGGAACAACCCTTATCAAGGAATCCCGGTGTTGCGAGACATATGGAATAAGGTTACCTCTAGTGGGCCGGCCCCGGAAGGACTGTTATGGATATGCGGATACAAGGCATACTCGGTGTTACCAACAAATTGGAGCGGGGCTTTATTGGACTGGTACAACCGGGATTTTTCCTGTTAAACACCGAAGAAGGGCGGTCGCTAGGAACACCTGTATTTGACGACCTATATCGGAAGAAGAGGAAAATAGACATTGGAGAATGGGAAGGTGATGAATGGCCACCCGCAAGAATCATCGCATACTATCGACCAGCCACTTGGGCACAGGATGGATCCTGGGGCTACCGAACACCAGTATACATGTTAAACCGGATCATAAGGCTTCAGGCAGTACTGGAGGTAATTACCAACCAAACTGCGGGGGCACTGGAGATGCTGGCAAAGCAGCAGACACAGATGAGGGCAGCAATATACCAGAACCAGTTGGCCCTAGCTTACCTCCTCGCAGAAAAAGGAGGGGTATGCGGGAAATTCAACCTCTCTAATTGCTGTTTAAACATCGATGACAATGGACAGGCAGTGATGGACATATCAGAAAGAATCTGTAAGTTGGCACATATTCCAATACAGAAGTGGAATTCGATTATGGGAACCCGATGGTGGGATTCCATCCTCGGAGGAACATGGTGGAGAACAGCGGGACTCGTGTTTCAGGGGACTGATCGTTATCCCTTGTTTTAGGGAACTTATTACAAGGAGTATAAGTCAGATGCAGGCTGTAGTCATGCCTATGGGAGAGAAAGGGGGAATACTGAAAATAATGATAATGCGACCAGGGAAGGTCCAGGATCCACAGGAAAAGGAGATTAGGACAATGTTACGTCAATTCGAACAGAAGGAGCTTGAAATTGAGGTTTAATCAATAGATGCGTAGCAAAAGAAAAAGGGAGGATTGTGAGGGATAAAGTGATTAAACCCCACTATTGTAAGGTGCTTTAAAGAGGATTCAAACCGATAGGGGCCAGGGAGAGGGTTCTGACACAGCTGTGTATAAAAGTTACCAGACCCATCCTAGAGTACGAAGTGATAGCATTGTATAACGGTAGAAGGGAGTGATGTAGATAGCTCCCTATCAGTAGAATGGGGTGATAGATGGGACCCTTGTCATTATAGCTTAGTTTTAGTGCTGATATAGGAGGACTGAGAGAATTCACTTGGAGGTGAGTAAAACTAGGATAGGTCATGAACAACTGAGCATGCTTAATGAAATAAATGAATATTACAACACACCCCTGGGCCCTAAAGCGCCCCCCCTCCCACCGGAAGCGTCTTTGTGGACAAGAGGAATGCAGCTGTGAAGATCAGGTGAGGATAAAAGTGTTGCCATGCAGCGGGGGAGGCAGCAATGCAGCCAGTGATGCATGCATTCCCTTTAATGCAGCAGGGGGAGCATGCACAGGCGCTGGCAGGCGGTTCCCCACACTCTATAACTCACACTATATCCACACTTAAAGTGGCCCTGCAGGAGGGTTTCTGTCTATTTCCCCTCTCTCCCCCTCGCTCTCTCTCTCTCTCTCTCTCTCTCTCTCTCTCTCTCTCTCTCTCTCTCTCTCTCTCTCTCTCTCTCTCTCTCTCTCTCTTTCTCTGCCTCTCCCTCTCTCTCTGCCTCTCCCTCTCCCTCTCTCCCTCTCTCTCTCTCTCTTTGCCACTCTCTCCTCCTCTCTATAACCATTTGCCCCAATAACTCCCCTAAAGTCACCAAGCCGACCTTGCGGGGCAACGGCGTGGATGTGGGGAGCCCAGAGCATCCGGGAAAGGCCCTTCAGCCCATTTCACTCCTGCTAGCCCGCTCTTGGCATTGTCTGAATGGGACCTTTCTGAATTTGTAGTCAGCAGGGCCGTACTCTGCATATAGCCAACTTACCGAGCACTCCGCCTTGCAACCATAGCTGACCTATCTCCCCCTCTCTCTCCCACTCTCTCTCTGCCTCTCTCTCTCTCCGCCTCCCTCTCTTTCTCTCTCTCTGCCTCTCTCTCTCACTCTGCCTCCCTCTCACTCTGCCTCTCTCTCTCTCTCTCTCTCTCTCTCTCTCTCTCTCTCTCTCTCTCTCTCTCTCTCTCTCTCTCTCTGCCTCTCTCTCTCTCTGCCTCTTCCCCTCCCTCTCCCTCTCTCTCTCTCTCTCTCTGCCTCTCCCTCTCTCTCTCTCTCTCTCTCTCTCTGCATCTCCCTCCCCCTCACTATAACCATATAACAATTACAGCACGGAAGCAGGCCATCTCGGTCCTTCTACGTGCCGAACACTTACTCTCACCTAGTCCCATCTACCTGCACTCAGGCCATAACCCTCCATTCCTTTCCCGTCCATATACCTATCCAATTTATTTTTAAATGATAAAATCGAACCTGCCTCCACCACTTCCACTGGAAGCTCATTCCACACAGCTACCACTCTTTGAGTAAAGAAGTTCCCCCTCACGTTACCCCTAAACTTTTGTTCTTAAATTCTTAAATCATGTCGCCGTGTTTGAATCTTCCCTACTCTCAATGGAAAAAGCTTATCCACGTCAACTCTGTCTATCTCTCTCATCATTTTAAAGACCTCTATCAAGCCCCCCCCCCCCTTAACCTTCTGCGCTGCAAAGAATAAAGACCTAACTTGTTCAACCATTCTCTGTAACTTAGGTGCTGAAACCCAGACAACATTCTCCCTTTCTCCGTCTCTGCCTCTCTCTCTCTCCCTCTCTCAATCTCTCCCCCTCTCTCGATCTCTCCCCCTCTCTCCCTCCAACTCCAGGGAAGGACATTCGTGCTATTGAGGGAGCCCAGCGTAGGTGAAAAGTTTAATTCCCGGGATGGCGGGTCTGTCATATGCTGAGATAATGGAGCGGCTGGGCGTGTACACTCTGGAGTTTAGAAGGATGAGAGGGAATCTTATTGAAACATCTATAACGATAGAACATAATCTAAGATTATTAATGGTTTGGACACGTTAGAGACAGAAAACATATTCCCGATGTTGGGGGAGTCCAGAATCAGGGGCCATACGCAGTTTAAGAATAAGGGGTCAGCCATTTAGGACTTAGATGAGGATAAACTTTTGCACCCAGAGAGTTGTGAATATGTGGCCATTTGGAACTTAGATGTGGAGAAACGTTCCCACCCAGAGAAACGTAGAAACATAGAAAGATAAAAAATAGGTGCAGGAGTAGGCCATTCGGCCCTTCGAGCCTGCACCGCCATTCAATATGATCATGGCTGATCATCCAACTCAGTATCCTGTACCTGCCTTCTCTCCATATCCCTGATCCATTTAGCCACAAGGGCCACATCTAACTCCCTCTTAAATATAACCAATTAACTGACATCAACTGCCTTCTGTGGCAGAGAATTCCAGAGACTCACCACTCTCTGTGTGAAAAATGTTTTCCTCATCTCGGTCCTAAAGGAATTCCCCCTTATACTTAGACTGTGACCCCTTGTTCTTGATCTCCCCAGCATCGGGAACAATCTTCCTGCATCTAGCCTATACAACCCCTTAAGAATTTGTAAGTTTCTATAAGATCCCCCCTCAATCTTCTAAATTCTAGCTAGTACAATCCGAGTCTATCCAATCTTTCCTCATATGAAAGTCCTGACATCCCAGGGATAAGCCTGGTGAACCTTCTCTGTACTCCCTCTATGGCAAGAATGTGTTTCCTCAGATTTGGCGAACAAAACTGTACACAATACTCCAGGTGTGGTCTCACCAAAACCCTGTACAACTGCAGTAGAACCTCCCTGCTCCTATACTCAAATCCTTTCACTCTCTCTGTCTCTCTCTCTCTCTCCCCCTCTCTCTCTCCCTCTCTCTCCCCCTCTCTCTCCCCCTCTCTCTATCTCTCCACCTCTCTCCCTCCGTCTCCAGGGAAGGACATTCTTGCTATTGAAGGAACCCAGCGTAGGTTCACAAGTTTAATTCCCAGGATGGCGGGACTGTCATATGCTGAGAGAATGGAGCGGCTGGGCTTGTACACTCTGGAGTTTAGAAGGATGAGAGGATATCTTCTTGAAACATCTATAACCATATAACATAATCTAAAATTATTAAGGGTTTGGACACGCTAGAGACATAAAACACGTTCCCGATGTTGGGGGAGTCCAGAACCAGGGGCCACACACAGTTTAAGAATAAGGGGTCGGCCATTTAGGACTTAGATGAGGAGAAACCTTTCCGCGTGAGAGTTGTGAATCTGTGGCCATTTGGGACTTAGATGTGGAGAAACGTTCCCACCCAGGGAAACATGGAAACGTAGAAAATAGGTGCAGGAGTAGGCAATTCGGCCCTTCGAGCCTGCACCCCCATTCAATATGATCATTGCTGATCATCCAACAGTATCCCTTACCGGCCTTCTCTCCATACCCCCTGATCCCTTTAGCCACAAGGGCCACATCTAACTCCCTCTAAAATATAGCCAACGAACTGGCCTCAACTACCTTCTGTGGCAGACAATATCCTTGACCCCCTTATCCTTGAACGGTGACCCCCTTGTCCTGGACCTCCCCAACATCAGGAACAATCTTCCTACATCTAGCCTGTCCAACCCCTTAAGAATTTTGTAAGTTTCTATAAGATCCCCCTCAATCTTCTACATACTAGCAAGTACAAGCCGAGTCTATCCAGTCTTTCTTCATATGAAAGTCCTGACATCCTCGGAATCAGTCTGGTGAACCTTCTCTGTAGTCCCTCTATCGCAAGAATGTCTTTCCTCAGTTTTGTAGCCCACTCACCCAGACTATCCAAGTCACCTTGCAGCCTCCTCGCATTCTCCTCACAGCTAACCCCAGCTGTCATGCGCAAACTTGGAGATGTTACATAGAAACATAGAACTTAGGTGCAGGAGTAGGCCATTCAGCCCTTCGAGCCATGTTGTTGCATTCAATTCCCTCATCCAGATCATTAATATATATTGTAAATAGCTGGGGTCCCAGCACTGAGCCTTGCGGTACACCACTAGTCTCTGCCTGCCATTCTCAAAATGACCCGTTTACTCCTAGCCTTTGCTTCCTGTCTGCCAGCCAGTTCTCTATCCACAGCAATACTGAACCCCCAGTACGGTGTGCTTTAAGTTTGTATACTAATCTCTTGATTGGGACCTTGTCGAAAGCATTCTGAAAGCCCAGATATAACACATTAACTGCTTCTCCCTTATCCACTCTACTAGTTACATCCTCAAAAAATTCAATAAGATTTGTCAGACATTGTATTGTCATTATCTCATTTTCGAGATAACGAAATGGATTGAAAAAATGTAAATCCATTCTGACTTTGTCCAATGATTTCTCCACTTTCCAAATGTGCTGCTATCCCATCTTTATAACTGACTCTAGCAGTTTCCCCACTACCGATGTGAGACTAACTGGTCTGTAATTCTCCGTTTTCTCTCTCCCTCCCTTTTTTAAAAAGTGGGGTTACATTAGCTACCGTCCAATCCTCAGGAACTACTCCAGAATATAAAGAGTTTTGAAAAATTATCACTAAGGCATCCACTATTTCTGGGGCTACTTCCTTAAGTACCCTGGGATGCAGCCTATCTGGCCCTGGGGATTTATCGGCCTTTAATCCATTCAATTTACCTAACACCACTTTCCGGCTAACCTGGATTTCACTCAGTTCCTCCATCTCATTTGACCCGCGATCCCCTGCTATTTCCGGCAGATTACTTATGTCTTCCTTAGTGAAGACAGAACCAAAGTAGTTATTCAATTGGTCTGCCATGTCCTTGTTCCACATGATCAATTCACCTGTTTCTGACTGCAAGGGACCTACATTTGTTTTTAACTAATCTTTTTCTCTTCACATATCGATAAAAACTTGCCAGTTTTCTTTCATAATCCATTTTCCCTTTCCTAATTAAGCCCTTTGTCCTCATCTGTTGGACTCTGAATTTATCCCAGTCCTCTGGTAGGCTGCTTCCTCTGGCTAATTTGTATGCTTCATCCTTTGCTTTGATACTATCCCTGATTTCCCTTGTTATCCACGGATGCACTACCTTCCATGATTTATTATTTTGCCAAACTGGGATGAGCAATTGTTGTCGTTCATCCATGCACTTTAAATGCCTTCCATTGCCTATCCACCGTCAACCCTTTAAGAATCACTTGCCAGTCTATTTTGGCCAATTCACATCTCAGACCTTCAAAGTTACTTTTCTTTAAGTTCAGGACCCATGTTTCTGAATTAACAATGTCACTCTCCATCCTAATGAAGAACTCAACCATATTATGGTCACTCTTGCCCAAGGGGCCACGCGCAACAAGGCTGCTAACTAACCCTTCCTTATTACTCAGTACCCTATCTAGAATAGACTGCTCTCTCGTTGGTTCCTCTACATGTTGGTTTAGAAAACTATCCCGCATATATTCCAAGAAATCCTCCTCAGCACCCCTGCCAATTTGATTCACCCAATCTATATGTAGATTGAAGTCTCCCAATATAACTGTTTTACCTTTGTTGCACGCATTTCTAATTTCCTGTTTGATGCCATCCCCAACTCCACTACTACTGTTAGGTGGCCTGTACACAACTCCCACTAGCGTTTTCTGTCGCTTAGAGTTTCGCAGCTTCACCCATATTGATTCCACATCCTCCAAGCTGATGTCCTTCTTTTCTATTTCGTTAATCTCCTCTCTAACCAGCAACGCTACCCCACCTCCTTTACCTTTCTATCTATCTCTCCTGAATATTGAATATCCCTGGATATTCAGCTCCCAGCCTTGGTCACCCTGGAGCCATGTCTCTGTGATCCCAACTATATCATAATCATTAATAGCTATCTGCACCTTCAACTCATCCGCCTTATTACGAATGCTTCTTGCATTAAGACACAAAGCCTTCAGGCTTGTTTTTACAACGCTCGCACTCCTTATACAATTATGTTGAAAGGTGGCCTTTTTTGATTTTTGCCCTGGATTTGTCTGCCTGCCACTTTTCATCTTGCTACCTATTGGTTCTATTCTCATTTTACACCCCTCTGTCTCTCTTCCATATTCCAGCATCTGCCGTTCCTTCTTAAACATTTAGACGATATTGTTGTCTCGTTTAGTCCATTCCATTGCGGTTCTTGCGAAGAACGAATCCTTATAAATATCTGTCCTGGCCAATGGCGTTTCTATTTGCAGATCATTTCTCTTTCCTGTCCTATGTGTTGAGTACGTCATGTATCTATCTGCAGTTAGGCCCACGATTGGCAGGAATGGGTCTATGTTCACCCAAATCCACTGTCCCAGAGTGTGGGAGAGAGACAGAGAGAGAGAGGGAGGGATAGATAGAGAGATACACAGATAAACAGAGAGAGAGAGAGAGAGAGAGGGAGAGGGAGAGGGAGAGGGAGAAGGAGAGGGAGAGAGAGTGAAACAGAGCGCGAGTCATAAAGAGAGAGAGCGAGAGAGAGAGACAGAGAGAGAGGGAGAGAGATAAAGAGAGAGAGAGAAATAGAGAGTAACAGAGAGAGAGGCAGAAAGAGACAGAGAGTGAGAGACAGAGAGAAAGACAGAGAGGGGCAGAGAAAAAGAGAGAGAAACAGAGAGAGAGAGAGAGAGAGAGAGAGAGAGAGAGAGAGAGAGAGAGAGAGAGAGAGAGAGAGAGAGAGGCAGAAAGAGAGAGATTAGAGACAGAGAGGGAGGCAGAGAAGGAGAGCGAGAGAACAAAGTGGATAATGAAGGCATGAGAGGGGAGCCGGCCAAAGTAGATTGGAAAGGGATCCTAGCAGGAATGGGAGGAATTTCTGGGCATAATCCGGAAGACACAGGATCATTTCATTCCAAAAAGGAAGAAAGATTCTAAGGGCAGTAGGAGGCAACCGTGGCTCACAAGAGAAGTTAGGGGTAGAAAAAAACTAAAAGAAAAGATGTATAACACAGCCGGAAAGTAGTAGCCGGAAGCCAGTGGATTGGCAAATAGTAGCCGGAAGCCAGTGGATTGGCAAACTTTCATATGAAAACAGAAGGAAACAAAGCGGGCAATACGGGCTGAAAAGATGAAGTACGAGGGGAAGCTGGCCAGGGAGGGAGGAGGGAAGGAGGGAGGGAGGGAGGGAGGGAGAGAGAGAGAGAGAGAGAGAGAGAGAGAGAGAGAGAGAGAGAGAGAGAGAGAGAGAGAGAGAGAGAGAGAGAGAGAGAGAGAGAGAGAGAGAGAGCGACAGTGAGAAAGTGCTAGAGCAACTCAGCGGGTCAGGCAGCATCTGTGGTGACGATTGACACAAAGTGCTGGAGTAACTTAGCGGGTCAGGCAGCATCTGTGGAGAGAATGAATGGGTGACATTTTGGGTTGAGACCCCTCTTTGGTTTAGTTTAGTTTAGAGATGCAGCGCGGGAACAGGTCTTTCAGCCGCGGAGTCCGCGCCGACCAGCGATCACCCCGTACACTAGCACTATCCTACGCACATTAGGGACAATCTAACAATTTTGCCGATTAAATCCACAACCCTGAACGTCTTTGAAATGTTGGAGGAAGTTGTCAACACCCAATTGGATCCCGACTCAAAACTAATAATATTTGGAATATCAGAACAAAGTCTAACACTTACTACAAGCCAACTATAGTATAATAATTGGGAAAAACATAATATTACAATTTTGGAAAGGTCCGATAACACCCACAATTAAAATGTGCTTTATGAAAATGTCGGAGACCCCACATTTGGAAAGAATCAGACTTATCTTAATGGACAAACAAGAACTTTATATCAGGATATTGTCTCTATGTATTGATTATTTGAAGGGGCGAACTGGTTCGGCACGAGAACCTGACTGAAGCTCGAATCAAGGATTAGATGAAAAGATGTAATTTATAATTTACAAACCTATCAATGTATTATTAGTAAATTATTCAATTCTTCTTTATCATGCTATTCTTTCTCTCTTTCTTTATTATTTTCTATCTATATAAAAAAAAGAGAGAGAGAAAGACCGAGAGAGACCGAGAGAGAGACCGAGAGAGAGACGGAGAGAGATACAGAGAGGGAGAGAGAGAGTGAGAGAGATACAGAGAGAGAGACAGAAAGAGAGAGAGAGGTGCGAGAGAGAGACAGAGACAGACAGACAGAGAGAGAGAAAGAGAGAGTGAGAGACGGACAGAGAGAGGGAGAGAGAGAGAGAGAAAGAGAGAGAGACATACACACAGAGAGAGATACAGAGAGAGACAGAGAGAATGAGAGGCAGACAGAGAGAGAGAGAGAGACAGAGAGACAGGTACAGAGAGAGAGAATCAGATAAACAGAGAAAGAGAGAGAGAGAGGCAGAGAGAAAGAGACAGAGAGAGTGAGAGAGAGGGAGAGACAGACAGAAGAGAGAGAGAGAGAGAGAGAGAGAGAGAGAGAGAGAGGTGAGAGAGGTCAGAGAGAGTGAGGGGGACAGAGAGAGGCAGAAAGCGAGAGAGAGAGAGACAGAGAGAGATAAAAAGAGAAAGCGACAGAGAGAAAGATACAGAGAGAGAGAAAGACATAGAGAGACAGAGAGAGAGAGAGACAGAAAGATAGAGGGTGGTGAGAGAGAGACAGACACAGACACAGAGAGAGAAAGAAAGAGAGAGAGCAAGAGAGAGAGAGAGAGAGAGTGAGAGTGAGAGAAAGAGAGAGTGAGAGAGAGAAAGAAAGAGACAGACAGAGACTCACAGACACAGAGAGCTACAGAGAGAGATAGAGAATGAGAGAGCAGAGTTAGACAGACAAAGAGAGAGACACACACACACAGGGACAGAGACATAATGATAGAGACAGACAGAGAGAGAAAGAGAGATAGCAATAAGGAGAGAGAGAGAGACGGAGAGAAACACAGAGAGTTAGACAGAAAGAGACAGAGATGGAGAGAGACGGAGAGGCACAGAGAGAAAGACAAAGAGACAGAGAAAGTGAGAGAGCGAGAGAGACAGTGAGAGAGACAGATAGAGAGAGACTGACAGAGAGAGAGAGAGATATAATTAGGGAGAGACAGACAGAGAGAGCAGACAGGCAGAGAAAGAGAGAGAGAGAGAGAGAGAGAGAGAGAGAGACAGACAGCGAGATAGACTAGAGAGGGACAGACAGAGAGAGAGAGAGAGAGACAGAGAGAGGGACAGAGCGAGACACAGAGGGAGACAGAGAAAGAGAGGGAGAGACAGAGAGAGAGAGACAGAGAGTGTGAGAGAGAGAGAGAGAGAGAGAGAGAGAGAGAGAGAGAGCCCAGAGACAGAGGGAGACAGAAAAAAATGTAAAACAGAGTCATTAAATAATTGATAATATTGATAATATTAGCAATGTATGACTGTTATACATGAAATGTTCTTGTTATGTAAATGCTTCTAATAAAAAAAATACTTTAAATAAAATATTGTAGGAAACTGGAGCACTCGAAGTAAAAACTCACGCACGTCAAGGGGAGAACGTACAAACTCCACACAGACAGCACCCGTAGTCAGGATCGAGCCCTGGTCTCTGGCGGTGAGGCAGCAACTGTACCGGTGTGCCACTGTGCCGCACAGAATTATATAACGGTTTCCTCCGCCATAGACGCACCCAATATGTGCTAGTAATGTCCTGTTTGCCAGCTTGTTGACCATCTGTGTTCCCCTCCTGCAGGGTTTAGGAGCCGTTGCTGAGGACAGAGTGACAGGGAGATGAGTGGCCATTGAGGGCGGGCCAGGGTGCTTGTGAGCCCCTTCCCCCAATTTGCTCGGTGTGCAGGCTGAGCTTCGAGGGGCTGAGCTTCGTTGGAGGACTACATGCTTCTCCTTGGGGCACAACAAGGAGAAGCATTATGAGTGCGATGTGTGTGGCAAGGCCTGGCTGAAGCCGAGCCTGCTGGAGGCCTACCGGCGGATGCGCACGGGAGAACGCCCCTTCGACTGCTCGGAATGCGGCAAGAGCTTCACCCACAACGGCAACTTGCTGCGGCACAACCGCGTGCACTTCGGTGAGAGGCCCTTCACCTGCTCCGATTGCGGCAAGGACTTCACGAGGGCGGATGAGCTGAAGATCCACCGGCAGGTGCACATGGGCGAGAAGCCTTATGGCTGCTCCAAGAGCTTTGCCCATTTATCGGGGCTGTGGAATCACGGGCGGGTGCACAGCAGTGAGCGGCCCTTCACCTGCTCCGACTGCGGCAAAGGCTTCACGTCGTCACGTGAGCTGAAGCAACATAGGCGCCTGCACACCGGGGAGCGCCCCTACACCTGCAGCGACTGCGGCAAGAACTTCACTCGGTCCAGCAACATGCTGGTGCACCAGCGCACCCACACCGGTCAGCGCCCCTACACCTGCGCACACTGCGGCAAGGGCTTCACCTGCTCCTCCAACCTGCTCACGCACCAGTGCAACCACACTAGCGAGCGTCCCTACACCTGAGCACAGTGCGGCAAGGGCTTCACCCGGTCTAGCACTCTGCTGGTGCACCAGCGCACCCACAACGACAAGCGCCGCTACACCTGCGCCCAGTGCGGCAAGGGCTTCACCCGGTCCAGCCATCTGTTGGTGCACCAGCGCACCCACACTGGTGAGCGCCCCTACACCTGCACCCAGTGCGGGAAGGGCTTCACCCACTCCGGCAACCTGCTGTCCCACCAGCGCACCCACACCGGGGAGCGCCCCTACACCTGCACCCAGTGCGGCAAGAGCTTCACCCATTCCAGCAACCTTCTCTCCCACCAGCGCACCCACACCGACGAGCGCCCCTACACCTGCGCCCAGTGCGGCAAGGGCTTCACCCAGTCCAGCAACCTGCTTGTGCATCAGCGTACCCACACCGGCGAGCATCCCTACACCTGCGCCCAGTGCGGCAAGGGCTTCACCCAGTCTTCCAAGCTGCTGTCGCACCAGCGGGTGCACGCAGGCGACTGTCCCGTCCCCAGCCCGGTGTGTGGAGAGCGCTTTGCCATGGCCTCCCACGCCCTGTCTCACCAGCGCATGCACACCAGTGGCCAGCCCTATGACTGCCCGTACTGCGGTTAGGAGTTTGACAGCTCGCGGGTGTTGCGGCAGCACCGGCGGACACATGCCGGCGAGCAGCTGCTCCCACTGTGACAAGAAAGCACGGGGCTGCAGAAACACCAGCAGATACACACCGGAGAGAGACCCTTTGTGTGCGCTGAGTGTGGCAAGGGTTTCACCCGCATGTATAAGGAATAGAGTGTTGTAAAAAACAAGCCAGAGGCTTCAAACATACATCAACTATAACTGATAATGATGGCAGATACATTATTGTAATAGGAGCATTAAATGCACAAAAAATGATTTTTGTCAATGTATATGGACCAAACTTTGATAGTCCACCGTGTAAGAAAATATTTAACAACATACCGGAAACATAACTTAATAATTGGAGGAGATTTAAATTGTACATTAGATTCCTATTTAGACAGATCTACAAGACAAAGGAAAACCAAATCCCATGTGACTTATTATATGCATATATGGATACTAATAATATTAAAGATGTTTGGAGAGTAGAAAATCCAACTGGACGAGAATATTCATTTTATTCACCTGTACATGAAACCTATTCAAGAATAGATTTTTTTTTGGTTGACGCTAAACTTATCTCACTCACTTATAATTCAAAATACCATAATATTACAATCTCAGATCATGCACCTTTAACATTTATGATTAAAACAAATGGTAAAACGGAAAAACGGGGACAATGGAGATTTAATCCACAAATTTTAAAAAACAAAGCAAATCAGGAATACATTATAGAACAAATCAAGATTTTCTTTGAAATAAGTGATAAACCGGAAATATCCTCTTCCTTATTATGGGAAACTTTTAAAGGAAATGCCCGTGGAATTATGATTTCTTCTCAAGCATTTTATAATAAAAAGAATCGGAGGGAACAACAAGAATTGGAAAAGGAGATTAAACAATTAGACACAGAGAACGCTGCTATTCAATCCATAACAACACGTAATAAAATCGCTGCACTGAAATATTAATTAAATAAAAATATACTCAGATCAAGTTCTAAAACTCTATCAATACACTAAACAATTACAATTTGAATTTGGAGATAAACCTCAAAAATTTTTTTGCTCGTCAATTAAGAAAGATGGAGGGAGAAAAAATAATCCATAGGATTAAATATTATAATGGCGAACCATTAGTACAACCTAAAGATATTAATGAGAGATTTTTGCAATATTATAAAAAATTATATTCAGCTAAAAAGACAGAAAACAGGATAGGAATAGTAGCATTTAAAAAAAATGTAATCCGAATGGGTTGGATTCACAAAATATAGATCACTAAATGCTGAAATTTCAGTAAAAGAAATCGAAGAATCTATCAGATCATTAAAAAATGGTAAAACACCAGGACCAGATGGTATTGGCTCGGAATTTTATAAAACATTTTATGATCTGATTGCACCACGTCTGAAGATACTCTATGAATACATTTATACTCACCAGAAAGGTTAAATGAATCTATTATAACACTTATTCCTAAAATAGATAAAGATCTGGATGACCCAAGAAAAGAAGAAAATAAATTTTTCAATATCTCCCGCATCTCTTTTGGCTCTGCAGATAGCTGTCCATTCTGGCTCTCTAATGGTCTAATTTTATACCTCGTTATCCTTTTGCTATTTATATAGCTGTAGAAACCCTTTGGATTTACGTTCACCTTTCTTGCCAAAGCAACCTCATATCTTCTTTTAGCCTTCCTAATTTCTTTCTTAAGATTATTTTTACATTCTTTATACTCCTCTAGCACCTCATTTACTCCATGCCTCCTATAATTATTGTAGATATCCCTCTTTTTTCGAAACGTGTCCAATTTCACTTGAAAACCATGGCTCTTTCCAATTTTTACTATTTCCTTTCAACCTATTAGGGACATAAGATTCTGTACTCTTACAATTTCCCCTTTAAATGTCCTCCATTTCTCTTCTACATCCTCCCCAGAAAACAAAGTGTCCCAATTCACTCCTTTTAAATCCTTTCGCATTCCCTCAAAGTTAGTATTTCTCCAATCAAAAATCTCCACCCTGGGTCCAGTTCTGACTCTCTCCATAATTATATTGAAACTAATGATGTTGTGATCACTGATCCCGAAGTGCTCACCAACGCATACCTCCGTCCTCTGACCTGCCTCATTTCCTAACAGGCGGTCCAGCACTGCCCCTTCTCTGGTCGATACCTCTATGTACTGCTGCGAAAAACTATCCTGCACACATTTTACAAACTACAAACCATCCAGCCCATTTACAGAATGTGTTTCCAGTCTATTTTTGGATAAGAATAATAACAAATCAAATGCTATCAACTAAATTTAATCTATCTCGAGGCTGCAGACAAGGTTGTCCTTTATCCCCGCTACTGTTTGCACTTGCAATAGAACCATTAGCTCAACGTGTGAGATTACATCCTGAAATATATGGGTATAACACCAGAGATGCTGAAAATAAAATCTCCTTATATGCCGATGATGTATTACTTTATATTACAAAGCCGGAAATTAGTATCCTAAATTTGCTAAAATTAATAACTGAATTTGGATTATTTTCAGGATTTAATATTAATTGGAATAAAAGTGAACTCATGCCAATAATGGTAAATAACTAACATATATTACAACAATTTCCTTTTAAGATAGCAAACGAAAAAATAAAATATCTTGGAATTTATGTAACAAAAAGATTTGATTCTTGATTTAAATCCAATTTTCCACTCTTATTGAATAAATTAAATAAGAACATTTTATATTTGAAAACACTACCTATCTCAATGCTAGGTAGAATTAATGCAATAAAAATGATATATCTTCCGCAATTACTACATCTTTTCCAATTGATTCCGATATATCTTCCTAAAAATTTCTTTAAGAAGGTGGATTCTATAGTCACCAACTTTATCTGGGATTATAAGAACCATAGAATAAATAAAAAACATTTATGTAAATCAAAAATAAATGGAGGTCTAGCACTGCCAAACTTTAGGTGTTATTACTGGGCAGTTAATATTAAAAATATGAATTTTTGGTTAGTAGAGACAGATAAACAACCAATCTGGTTAAAAATCGAAAAAGAAGATTGTTCACCTTTTGAAATTAGTTCGATTTTATTCGGCAATATTAAACTAGATAAGAAAACCTATAGTGAAAACCCTGTAATAGAAAGTGGAATACGTGTCTGGAAACAAATAAAGAAAACATTAAAATCGGAATGTATACCACTAACCCTTACCAGTGTAAATAACGTTACATTTAAACCCTCAATGATGGACAAAGGTTTTTTACAATGGAAAAACTGTGGAATTAATAAGATGGGTGATCTCTACAGGGAAAATTATTTCATTTCATTTCAAGATTTACAACGAATTTATGGATTACATTCAAAAGATTACTTTGGTTATTTACAAATTAGAGACTATGTAAAAGCAAACACACAGGAAATTAGAAATTGAAAGACAAAAATTTTAGATGAATGTCTAAATATATACCCGAACACAGAAAAAATTATATCATATATTTATAATATTTTATTGGAAAACGATGTCCCAATGACAGAAATATATATGGGCAATCATGGGAAAACAAATTAGGTCAAATCATTAGACCTGAAGTATGAGATGAAAGTTTACAACATATACACCACTGCTCGTTAAATGCTAGACTCTCTCTTATACAATTTAAAATATTGCATAGACTACATTATTCAAAATCCAAACTACATAGTATTTTTTCAAATGTATCTGCCATATGTGATAAATGTCAGCACTTAGAAGCTAACTTAACGCACTCATTTACAAATTGTGTAAAAATTACTAAATTTTGGACAGAAATATTTAAGATAATTTCGAATGTTGTTAATATGAATCTGATCCCTGACTCAAAGTTAATAATACTGGGAATATTTGAAACAGATCAATTAATAACAACGAATCAAATAATTTTTATTGATTACAGTTTAATAATTGGGAAAAAAATAATATTGAAATACTGGAAAGGTCCTACATCCCCCACAAACAAAATGTGTATTACAGGAATGACGGAGACACATCATCTGGAAAGATTAAGGCTTGTCCTACTGGGCAAGTTGGATCTTTTCAGAAGAATATGGTCTCCATTTATTGAATATCTAAAGGGTTAAAATGGCTCGGTACGATAGCCTGACTGAAGCCTGAATAATGGAATAGATGAAGAATCACGTATAACAAATCATGGATATATCTCCAATGATGGATAACTTTTTTAATACTCCACTCATTTCTTTATTTTTGATTTCCTACTTTTACTTTATTTTTCTCTATCTTTTCTTATTTGCAAAAAAAAATGTATAGAAATACATAAGACATAATTGTTAATTTTAATAATATTACAAATATATGTGAGAAGTATATTTTATTAATATGTACTTGCATCTAATAAAAATATTTAACAAAAAAAAGAGTTGTTGGGAGCACTCAATGGATTAAAAGCTTATTGCAGCAATATGCATCGTGTGCATGTTCAACTACAGATTGACAACACTATGGCGGTGGCGTATATCAATCACATGGGTGGAATAAAGTCTGTATCTTGTGACAATTTGGCAACCCTTCTTTGGCATTGGTGTATTGCAAGGAACATTTGGGTCACGGCTATCTGCCTACCAGGTAGATACAAATGGTGGCGGACATAAGATCACGGAAATTCAATGATAACACAGAATGGATGTTGGATGATGACGTGTTTGCCGACATTGTCGCACGATATGGCGTGCCGGATATTGACTTGTTTGCATCCAGATTGAATCACCAGTTACCCAAATATGTGTCATGGGAGCCAGACCCAGTGGCAGTCGATGCATTCACACTGCATTGGGGAGGAATGTTCTTGTCCGCTTTGCCGGGGCGGGGGGGGGGGGGGGGGGGGGGCCCTCCATTTTGCCTCATCAGCCGATGCTTGGTCGAAATAATGCGGGACAATGCCACAGGCCAGATCATCGGCTATATTTGAGAGGGAGTTAGATGTGGCCGTTGTAGCTTGGGATCAGGGGGTATGGAGAGAAGGCTGGTACAGGATACTGAGTTGGATGCTCAGCCATAATTATATTGAATGGCGGTGCAGGCTCGAAGGGCCGAATGCCCTCCTCCTGCACCTATTGTCCCAAAATGTATTTAAAGTCGTAATTGTATCCACTTCTATAGCTTACGCTGGCAGGTCGATCCAGATACAAACTTCCCTCTAAGTGAAAAGGTTGCCCATGAGGTCCCTCTTAAATCTCCACCCTCTCACCTTAAGGCCTGTGCCCTCCGGTTTAAGTTTTAGTTCAGTTTAGTTTAGTTTAAGGATACAGCGCAGAAATAATGGCACCGGACCCACTGATGCACGCCACTCAGCGATTCCCGCACACCAACACTATCCGACACACACTATGGACAAATAACAATATTACCGAAACCAATTAACCAACAAACCCGCTCGTCTTGGGAGTGTGGGGAGGAAACAAGAGCACCCGGAGAAAACCCACACAGGTCACGGGAGAATGTACAAACTCGTACAGACTGTACATCTGCATCTAGCGCTATTGTGAGCAGCAACTCTAACGCTGGGCCACCGTGCCGCCTCTACTACCTTTCAATTCTCCACCCTGTGGGAAAAAGATTGTGAGCATTCACTTTATTTATCCATGGCCCTCAACACACACACACCTCGACACCCATAGCCGCCTATGCTCGAAAGTTTATTTTAGTTTAGAGATACAGCATGGATAGAAACATAGAAACATAGAAAAAATGGGTGCAGGAGGAGGCCATTCGGCCCTTCGAGCCTGCACCGCCATTCAATATGAAACATGGCTGATCATCCAACTCAGTATCCTGTACCTGCCTTCTCTCCATACCCCTGATCCCATTAGCCACAAGGCCACATCTAACTCTTAAATATAGCCAATGAACTGGCCTCAAACTACCTTCTGTGGCAGAGAATCCAGAGACTCACCACTCTCTGGTGTGAAAAATATTTTCCTCATCTCGGTCCGAAAGGAATTCCCCCTTATCCTTAAACTGTGTGACCCCTTGTTCTGGACCGCCCCAACATCGGGAACAATCTCCTGCATCTAGCCTGTCTATAACCCCCTTTAAGAATTTTGTTACGTTTCTATAAGATCCTCCCTCAATCTTCTAAATTCTAGCGAGTACAAGCCTAGTCTACCTAGTCTTTCTTCATATGAAAAGTCCCCTGACATCCCAGGATCAGTCCTGGTGAACCCTTCTCTGTACCCGCCTCAATGGCAAGAATGTCCATTCCTCGGATTTGGAGACCAAAACTGTACGCAATGCTCCAGTGTGGGTCCTCTCACCAAAACCCTGTACAACTGCAGTAGAACCTCCTGCTCCTATACTGAAATCATTTTGCTAGAATGCTAACATACCATTTGCTTTCTTTCACTGCCTGCTGCACCTGCATGCGTACTTTCAATGATTGGTGTACCATGACACCCAGGTCTCGTTTGCATCTCCCCTTTTCCTAATTTGGCACCATTCGATAATAGTCTACCGTCCCTGTTTTTTTTGCCGCTGCTGCTGCTGCACTCCATGTACTGCCTACGTCAGGACGGGTGAACATAGAAACATAGAAAATAGGTGAGGAGGCAGGCATTCGCACCTCGAGCCATGCACCGCCATTCAATGTATCATGGCTGATCATCCCCTATCAATAACCCCGTGCCTGCCTTCTCCTCCCCATATCCCTTGATTCCACTAGCCCCGAGCTCTATCCAACTCTCTCTTAAAACCATCCAGTGACTTGGCCACCACTGCGCTCTGAGGCGAGGGAATTCCATAATTCACAACAAATCCTGGATAAAAAAGTTTTTTTCACAGCTCAGCTTAAAATGACCACCCTTTTATCTAAGACTGTGGCACCTGGTTCTGACTCACCAACATTGGGAACATTTTACTGCATCTCACTTGTCCAGTTCCTTTTATAATTTTTATATGTTTCTCTAAGATACCCCCTCATCCTTCTAAACACCAGTGAAAACAAGCCAAGTCTTTTTCAATCTTTCTCGTAAATGACATTCCGCCTCCCTGGGATCAATCTCGTGGAATCTATTAATACATCCAGTGGATGGCCTCCATAGCCATATGTGGCAAAGAATTCCACAGATTCAACACCCTCTGATTAAAGCATCTACTCCGCATCTCCTTCCTAAATGTAAACTAGAAAATGATTCTGAGACCAAATCTGGGCAGGTTTGGCTGAAGGGGCTATTTTCCACACTGTATCACACTCAACCCAAATCTTCCCTCTTCAACCCTTTCCAGCTTCGGGACCGCAGGGAATACATCCACACACAATCAACAGCTTGCCATCCAAGTAGGCGTTGGGCTCTTGAGGGAGATGTTGAGTAGCTGGGTCTCTATTCCTTGGAGAGCAGGAGACGAGGTAATTCCAATGGGGTGTATATAATCATCATTGATAACATCATGAAGGAAATAATGGGGTAGATGCACAGAGTTTCCTTGCCCCATGAGAGGAATCGAGGACCAGAGGACTACTGTAAGTTCAAGTTGAAAGGGGAAGATTTAATAGGAAACCGAAGGGTAAACATTTTCACACACGGGTGGGAGGATATAAGGAAACAGGCTGCCAGAGGAGGTCGTGATGCAGGGACTATCCCGACGTTTAAGAAACAGTTAGACAGGTACATGGATATGACAGGTTTGGAGGATGCGACCAAGTGCAGACAGTGTGACTAGTGTAGCTGGGACATGTTGGCCGTGTGGCCAAGTTGAGCTGAAGGGCCTGTTACCCCACACTATCGCTCAATGACATTAAATCTTCTCGGCACCCTTTTCCAGCTTTGTCCAGTTCCCATGTTTAAACACATGCGTGACCCTGTGCTGTGTGTGACCCTGTACATCGTGTGCCAATGTCCCTTTCACACACGCGTGGTGACAGAATCACACAGCAGGACCCAGCCCATCACTAAGTAACATAGAAACACAGAAAAAATAGGCAGGAGTATGCCATTCGGGCCTTAGAGCCTGCACCGCCATTCAATATATCATGGCAGATCATCCAAGCAGTATCCATTATCTGCCCCGCTCTCCATACCCCTGATCCCTTTAGCCAAAGGGCCACATCTAAACTCTCTCTAAATTACCAATGATCTGGCCTCAACTACCATTCTGTGGCAGAGAATTCCAGAGACCTTCTCACACTCTTCTGTGTGAAAATGTTTTCCACATCTCTCGGTCCAAAGAATTCCTCCGTATCCTTAGACTGTGACCCCTTGTTTCCGGACCTCCCAACATCGGGAACAATCTTCCTGTCATCCTAGCCTGTCCAGCCCCTGAAGAAATTTCCCATATGATCCCACCTCAGTCTTCTAAAATTCTAGTTGGTGTCCCATGACACCCAGGTCTCGTTGCTCTCCCCTTTTCCTAAATTGCCACTACATCCAGCTAAAATACTACCCTCCTGTGTTTTGCCACCAAAGTGAGAACCTCACTTTTATCCACATTATACCTGCATCTGCCATGCCTTTGCCAACCTATCCGCTCCAACCTTCACACCAACCTATCCCAAGTCCCTGTGCAACCTCCTAGCATCCTCCGCCCAGCTAACACTGTCCCCCAGCTTTGTGTCATCCGCAAACTTTAGATGATGCATACATTCACTCGTCCAAATCATTAATATATATTGTAAATAGCTGTGGTCCCAGCATTGAGTATTGTGGTACCCCACTAGTCACTGCCTCACTGAAATATCCGTTTACCACCTACGCTTTGCTTCCTGCTCTGCCAGCCAGTTTCTCTAATCCCACACAATACGAACCCCAATACCTGTCACAGACAAAGTTAAGAAAGTGTTCATTAGAGTCCGCAATGGGTCCCCCTTTGTTCTCGGCGACCCCCCCCCACCCACCACCACGACCGGGTCCCCCTTTGTTCTTCTCCCGTTTGTCCTCGACCGAACTCTGACACTCACACCGGCCCGGCCTCGTACGTCCACCACCCGTCATCTCTTGATGGCTCTGCAGCGCCTCAAAGCAAAGTCAAAGATTGATTGTCCGTGTCCCGGATAGGAACAATGACATCCTTTCTTGCATAGCAAAACAGAACATATAGGCTTGACTACAATTATATACGAAAATACACACATTATGTGTCCCTGAAGGACAATGACATTCTTTCTTTTCATACACAACAGAACAGAGTAGGCAATGACTACAATTAATATACGTAAATACACACATTAATTAAATACATTAAAACAAGTGCAAATAACAGTGGAGGGGAATTAATGTTCAATTTTGTCCGAGCCAAGTTAAACACCTGATTGGCTGTGGAAGTAGCTATTCCTGAACCGGTCATAGCAATGACTTCCACCTGTGATGAGGGATCTCCCTCCACCTTGGAGGGATCTCCCCGCCAAAGTCAAGTCAAAAGTCAATTTTATTCGCCACATGGACATCACATGCAGTGAAAATGAATTACCAGCAAGCGACACACTTAAAAATACACACAATCATATAATTAAACGTTTTTCATCTTCAACCACTTCCCGTCTGCGCTGTATATGATTTTCAAACAAACGCTACCATAGATCGCTATGAATTTTGCAAACTGTTAAAATGCAGTGGGTCGGATTATGTCCGAGGTAGGAGTTGATTGCGGCCATGATCAACCTCTGAAGCACTTCATTCACCAACAGGCGTTAGTGCCATAGGACGATAGTCCTTGAGTCACGTCACCTTGCTCTTCATGGGCACTGGTATAATTGATGCCCTATTTGAAACAGGTGTGAAACTCAGCCCACTCAGAATTGAAGGTTTGAAACTGTCCCGAAATAACTCCAGCCAGTGGTTCCGCACAGGGGTAAGAACACGACCTGGTATAGCCTAATCTGGACCGGGCGCTTTTCAAAGACCGGGACAGGGGCAATCCATTATAACCAAATAACAACCATATACCCATATAACAATTACAGCACAGAATCAGGCAGGCCCTCTTGCCCTTCCAGCCTGGCAGACCATTTATTTTCCCATTTATATTCCCGAGGCGTTCGGTGGGTGGAAGAGGTTTTGTTACCAAACGATATTGCTAAGTGCAGGAAACTATATTGAAATAGTGGGGAG
Source organism: Okamejei kenojei (assembly GCA_035221665.1). Lineage (NCBI taxonomy): Eukaryota > Metazoa > Chordata > Chondrichthyes > Rajiformes > Rajidae > Okamejei > Okamejei kenojei. Next base: position 11,187 of record JAVHYY010000926.1, on the reverse strand, counting down.
GTGTGCGACTGCCCCTAACGGCTACAGATATGCATGGAGGCGAGAATAATTTATTCATCATTTTCTGGTGATGGTTGGCATATCCTTTCAATTATTGATAGCACAACATGAATTATGCAGGATTTCAAAGAGCACAGTTGTCAAAGTTCGACTCTTAAAAAGAAAGCAGACAGCAACAAAAGTGTTTAAGGTCGAACCAAAGGCAATCTTTTAATCAATTTGTCATACGGAAGTGGCGAGATCTACAAAGAGCACACCCGTTGCTCAGTGCTTCTCGGGTGGGACACAGGCAGTTCAAGACAGATATCCAATATGGTGGCTGTACTCATACACTTACATCTCATGTTAATACATTGTTAAATACATTATTTCAAATGATTAGTAAAAACCAAGCTTTTAAAGATTTTCCCCAGACTTTTTTCGCTGGGAAAATTCTCTTTTTTAAAATTTGATTGCTTTCTGTTTTTACAACAATTTCATTTCTTAATTTACAAACCTAAACTTGAACCAAATTAAAACTTTTTTCACTGATGTCAGGATAAACTTGCTTTAATATTTGGTTACTTAAGGCACAAATCGACAAAACTTTATTTTAAAAAACACTTTAGAATGGGGTGCAAACTGGCCCAAGAGCAAAATATGAGGTGCTGCTCCTCCAATTTTATACGGTGGTCCTCACTCTGGCAGCCGTGGAGGAGGCCCAGAACAGAATAGTCAGATTGGGAATGGGAGGGGAAGATAGAAGTGGTGACCACCGGGAGATAAGGTAGGTTATTGCGAACCGAAGCGAGGTGTTACGGGCGTGTGTGCGTGAGTGTGTGTGTGTGAGAGAGTGTGGTGAGTGAAGCGCGGTGTGTGAGTGAGGAGTGCATGTGTGAGATAGAGCACCAGAGACAGGGAGTGTGGTGAGAGAGAGAGGCTGTGTGAGTTTGTGTGTGAGAGAGAGAGGGAAGTTGTGTGTATGCAAGATAGAGAGGGAAGGGGTTGCGAGAGAGAGAGGAGTGTGTGTGTTGTGAGAGAGAGAGGGGAGTGTGTGTGTGTGAGAGAGAAGGGGAGGGACAGCCATGATCCATATTGAATTGCGGGCAGGCTCGAAGGCTAAATGGCCTACTCCTGCACTAATTTCTATGTTTCCTATGACAGATGTTGTGAGTGCCGGGAGAGAGCGGTGTGCGTGTGAGAGAGAGAGCGGGATGTGGCGTTGAGAAGGGGTGTGTGTGTGGTGAGAGAGAACAAGAAAGAGAGAAGCATGTGCCAGAGAGAGGGAGGATGTGTGTGTGAGAGAGAGGAGGGACAGGATAGGGGGTTGGAGGAGAGACATTTAGCGAGAGTGTGAGAGAAGGAGCGAGAGATGGAGTATAGAGGAGAGGAGGGGGGTACGAGAAGTGGAGTGGAGAGTATTCTCGTGTACGAAGGGGAGAGCGGAGGGAGGGGGAAGAGGAATGAATGAAAATGTGCAGCTTTAAAGGGACATTGGTCATGTAGCAATTGGAGTTATTGCCTATTAGTTTTCGGTCACTCCATTACAGGACTGGAGTGGGAGGATTTTGGGGAAGGTGTAGAGATGGGTTAACCAGAATAGTTTTAAAAATAAGGAACTGCAGATGCTGGTATTACACAAAAAGGACCACAGTGCTGGAGTAACTCAGCGAGACAGCAGCATCTCTGGAGAGACGGAATGGGTGATTGAAGAAACGACCCGAACCGTATTACCATTCCTTCCAGCGTTTGTGTCAACCCAACAGCCTATCTATCCACGTGCGTGTCCACAGCTGGAGAATCAGGAGCCTTGGCCACAGAGCGGGCAGGTGAAGGTAGGGGCGCTGGCCGTGTTGATGACTCGCCGGTGCTCCAGCAGAAGGTCAAGGCGGTGAACCCCTACCACAGGACAGGCAGGGGGTGGACGCTCGACAGCTGTGGGTACGACCGGTGCTGTCACAGGCTGGACATGCAGGGTGAAACCCTTGCCACACGTCAGCCGCACACAAATGGTCTCTCTCCGGTGTGTATCCACTGGTGCTTCCTGCACCCCCCTGTGCTTTCTGTCACAGTGGGAGCAGCTGCTCCCCAGCGTGGGTCCGCCTGTGCTGCCGCAACCCCCCGCAGCTGTCAAACTCCCTCACCGCAGTAACGGGCAGTCGTAGGGCTGGCCACTGTTGCACGGCCTGGAGAGACAGGGCGAGGGAGGCCATGGCAAAGCTCTCCCTCCACCACAACAATCCGGCTGGCGACGGGACAGTCGCCGGCGTGCACCCCTGGTGGGAATAGCAAATCGTGGCAGACTGAGTTAAGCCCTTGCTGCACTGGTGCAGTGGCCTCCCCGTTGTGGGTGCGCTGATGCATTCCAGCAGGGTCCCGGAGCGGGTGAAGCCCTTGCTGCACTGGGTGCAGGTGTAGGGGCGCTCCCCGGTGTGGTGGCTGATGGCCGCGAGGGTCCCGAAGCGGATGAAGGCTCTTGCCGTGCCGCACTGGGCGCAGTTGACGGGGTGCTCCCCGGTGTGGGGAGCCTGGTGGTGAACAGAAGGGTGGCTGGAATGGGTGAAGCTCTTTCCGCACTGTGCGCAGGTGTAGGGTCGCTTCCCCGGTGGTGGGTGCGCTGGTGTGACGCAAGGTTGTCCGGACTGGGTTGAAGCCCTTGCCGCACTGGGTGCAGTGTAAGGGGCGCTCGCCGGTGGGATGCGCTGGGTGCACTGCAGAGTGCTGGACTTGGTGAAGCCTTGCCGCACTGGGCGCAGGTGTAGGGACGTTCGCTAGTGGTGGGTTGAAACTTGTGCATGAGCAGGTTGGAGAGCACGTGAAGCCCTGCCACAGTGAGTGCAGGTGTAGGGTGCTTCACGGTGTGGATCGCTGGTGCACCAGCAGGTTGCTGGACTGAGTGAAGCTCTTGGCCGCAGTCCGCTGCAAGTGTAGGGCGCTCCCCGTGTGGGTGCGCTGGTGCTCCAGCAAGTTGTTGGACTGATGGAAGGCTCTTGCCGCAGTCGCTGCAGGTGTAGGGGCGCTCCCCGGTGTGCAGGCGCCCCCCCTTGCTGCTTCGCTCACTGACCGGACTTGAAGCCTTTGCCGCAGTCAGAGCAGGTGAAGGGCCTTGTCACTGGAAGGGGGGCACGTGGTTAAGCCGCAGCAAGCTGCCGTTGTTGGTGAAGCTCTTGCCACACTCCGAGCAATCAAAGGGGCGTTTCCCGTGTGCTCCCGCCTGTGTGCCTCCAGCAGCTCGCTTCAGCCCAGGCCTTGCCCACACACGAATTCGCATTCATATCGCTTCTCTCTTGTTGTGCCCCGTCATGTGGTCCCCAACGAAGCTCAGCACCTTGAAGCTCAGACCGCACACCGACAAGATGGAGAAGGTGCTCAAAAGCACCTGGCCGCCCTCAATGGCCACTCATCTCCCGGTCCACTCTGTACTCAGCACGGCTCCTAAACCATGCACGAGGAACACAGGATGGTTCACAACAAGCTGGCTAACAGGACATTACTAAGCACATATGGGCGTTTATGGCGAGGAAACCGTTAATAATTCTGTGCGGCACAGTGGCGCAGCGGTACAGTTGCTTGCCTTCACCGCCAAGACCCGGCTCGATCCTGACTACGGGTGCTGTCTGTGTGGAGTTGTACGTTCTCCCCTTGACGTGCGTGGGTTTTACTCAGGGTGCTCCAGTTTCCTCCCACATTTTTTAAATGTATATTTTATTAGAAGCATTTACAAAACCGATCATTTTCATGTATAACAGCATACATTGCTAATATTATTAATATTATCAATTATTTTAATGACTGCGTAAATATTTTTTTCTGTCTGTCTCTCTCTCTCCATCATGCTCTTTGTCTCTCTTTCTCTCTTCCCTCTCTTTCTCTGTCCTCCCTCTGTCTCTCTCTCTGTCCCTCTCTCTGTTATCTCTGTCTCACTCCTCTCTGTCTGACCCTCTCTAGACTATCTCGTGTCTGTCTCTCCTCTCTCTCTCTGCTTTTTTGCTCTCTCTGTCTGTCTCTCCCTCTTTTATGTCTCTCACTCTCTCTGCAGTCTCTCTCACTGACTCTCTCTGTCTGTCTCTCCTCGCTCCTGTCACACATTCCTCTGTCTCATTTTCTCTCCGTCACTCTCCCACTCACCCATCTCTCTCTGTCACCCTTCTGTCTAACTCGCTGTCTCCTGCGTTTCCTCTCTGTCTCTCTCTCTCTCTCACCTTATCGCTATCTCTCTTCTCTCTCTGTCTGTCGTCTCACTCTCCTCTCTTTTATGTCTCTCTGTCCCTGTGTGGTGTGTCCTCTCTCTGATGTCGTCTCTAACTCTGCTCTCTCATTCTCGTTCTCTCACCTCTGTAGCTCTCTGTCTCTGTGAGTAGTCTGGTCCTGTCTCTTTTCTTTCTCTCTCTCTCTCTCTCTCTCATCTCTTCTCTCTCTCTCTTCTCTTTTCGTTCTCTCCTCTGTGTCTGTCTCGTCTGTCTCTCTCTTCTGTCTCTCCCTCTCTGTCTCTCTACGTCTTTCGCTCTCTCTGTAATGATTCTCTGTTGCTTCTCTTTTTATAACTCCCATGTGTCTCTGTCTCTAACTGTTTCTCTCTCTTTCCTGCTCTTCTCTGTCCCCCTCTCTCCTCTCTCTGACCTCCTCTCACTCCTCTCTCTCTCTCTCTCTCTTTGTCTGTCTCTTTCTCCCTCTCTCTCACTCTCCTCCTTTATCTCTCTCTCTTTCTCTGTTTTATCTGATTCTCTCTCTGTACCTGTCTCTCTCTCTCTCACTCTCTCTCTCTCTCTCTCTCTGCCTCTCGTTTCTCTCTGTCTCTCTCTTATCTCTTCTCTGTCTCCTGTGTGTATCTCTTCTCTTTCTCTCGCTTCTCTGTCGCGACTCGCTCTCGTCTTTCTTCTCTCTCTGTGTCAGTCGCTTGTCTCTCTCGCGCACCTCTCTCTCTCTCATTCTGTCTCTCTCTCGAGTATCTCTCCTCTCTTCCCTCTCTCTCTCTCTGTCTCTCTCTGTCTTTTTTTTATATAATAGAAAATAATTAAGAAAGATTAATAATAGTATGATAAAGAAGAATGGAAAAATTTATCAATAATACAACATTGGAGGAAATGTTTGTAAATTATAAAGTAATAAGATGAATCTAATCCCTTAGTCGAGCTTTCAGGTTCTCGGTGCCGAACATTTCGCCCTTTCAAATAATCAACAAATAGTGACCATATCCTGATATAAAGTTCTTGTTTGACCTTAAGATAAGTCCCTGATTCTTTCCAATGTGGAGTCTCCGACATTTTCATAATGCACATTTAATTGTGGTGTTATCTGACTTTTTCCAAATTTGTAATATTTAATTATTTTCCCAATTCGTAGAATTTAAACAGTACTATAGTCGGCTTGTATCTTAAGTGTTAGACTTTTGTTTCTGATATTCCAAATATTATTAGTATTTTTGAGTCAGACTAATTGGGTGTTACCAACTTCCCACCAACACATTTCAAAGGACGTTCAGGTTGTGGATTAATCGCCTCCGCCCCCCCAAAATTGTTAAACTGTCCCTAATGTGCGTATGATAGAGCTAGTGTACGGGGTGATTCGCTGGTCGGCGCTGACTCCCCGTGCTGTACAATCTCTAAACTAAACAAAAACAAAGAGGGGTCTCAACCCAAAATGCACCCTTCATTCTCTCCACAAAGCCTGCGGACGCCCTAAGTTACCCAGCCCTTGTGTGTCAATCTTCACCACAGATGCTGCCTGATCCGCTGAGTTACCCAGCACTTTCCTCACTGTCGCTCTCTCTCATGGACTCTCTGTCTGTGTCTCTCCCTTCTTTGTCTCCTCTCTTTCCGCCCTCACATCACTCTCTCTCTCATCTGTTCCTCTCTCTCTCGCCTGTTCACCACTCCTCTCCTCTCTCGCACTGCCTGTCTCTTTCTCTCTCTCTCTCTCTCCCCTCCTCTCTGTGTCCCTCTCCTCGCTCCTCATCGCTCTTCTTCTCTATTTCTCGCTCTCTATTCTCTTCGCTCCTATCTCTACTCTTATTCTCCCTCCATCTTTTCTCCATCCTCCATGTCTCTCTCTTTCTATTCTAACACTCTCTCTATGAGCCGCTCTCCACCCCCCCCCTCTCTCTCTGTCTCTCTCTCTCCATGTCTCTCTCTGTCGGCGCCCTCTGTCTCACTCTCTCTCTCTACCTCTGTCCCCCCTCTCTCTTCATCACTCTCTCTGGCCCCTCTCTACATCTCTCTCCCTTTCTCTCTCTGTCCCCCTGCGCCCTCTTTCTTTCTCTCTCTCTGTACCTCTCTCTCTCACACACACACGCTCTCTCTCTGTCCCCCCACTCTCCCTCTGCCCCCCCACTATCACTCTGCCCCCCCTCTCCCTCAGCCCCCCCTCTGTCTGTCCTCTCTTTATCCACAATCACTCTGCCCCCCTCTCTCTCTGTGACCCTCCCTCTCTCTCTCTTCTCTCTCTCTCTCTCTTTCCTGTCCCTTTATATTCCTGGCCAGCTTCCCCTCGGACTTGATCCTTTCCACCCGTATAGCCCCTTTGTTTCCTTTTTTTTCTGTTTACCAATGACGTTTGCCAACTTCTGGCCTTCCGCTACTGTTTGCTGTGTTATACATCGTTTCTTTTAGTTTTTATTCTAGATCCAAACTTCTCTAGTGACCACGTTGCCTGCCTACTGCCCTTAGAATCTTTATTCCATTTGGAATGAAATGATCCTGATTCTTCCGGATATGCCCAGAAATTTCCTGCCATTGCTGTTCCACCGGCATTTCTGCTAGAACCCTTTTCACATCTACCTTGCCGGCTCCCCTCTCATGCCTTCATTGTCAACTTTTGTTCCCTCGCTCTCTTTCTCTGCCTCCCTCTCTGTCTCTAAATCTATCACCCTTTCTTCTGCCTCTCTCTCTGTCACTCTCCTTTTTCTCTCTTTCCTCTGCATTTCTCTCACTCGCTGTCTTTTCTGCTCACTCTCTGTATCACTCCTGTTACTCCACTATTCTCTCTCTCTTTAACTCTCTCTCTCTCTGTCTCTCTCTGCCCTCTCTCATCTCTCATGTCTCTCGCCTGCAGTTTTCACTCTCTCATCCCCATCTCTCTTCTCTCTCTCTCTCATCCCTACTCTCTCTCTGTTACTCTCCATTTCTCTTCTCGCTTTCTCCCTCTACTTCTCTCTGCTATCTCTGCCTTCTCTCTTTCTCTCCACCTATGGCTCTCTCTCTCTGCTTCACTTTCTCTCCCCCTCCTCTCTCTCTCTCCCTCCCTCCCTCTCCGTCGCTCTCTCCGAATCTCTCTCTCTCTCATCTGTTTATCTTGTATCTCTCTATCTATCTCTCCCCTATCTCTCTCTCTGCCCTCTCTCCCCACTCTCTCTGGGACAGAGGATTTTGTGAACACTAGACCCATTCCCTGCCAATCTGGCCAAACTGCAGATAGATACATAACGTACTCAACTACATAGGGCAGGAAAAAGAAAAATGATCTGCAAATAGAAACGCCATTGCCCAGGACGGGATATATTTATAAGGGATACGTTCTTTGCAAGAATCGCAATGGAATGGAATAAACATAGACAACAATATTGTCTAAATGCTTAGAAGGAACTGCAGATTGCTGGAATATCAAAGAGAGGCAGAGGGTGTAAAGAAATAGCACCAATAGGAAGCAAGGTGAAAAGTGGCAAGCAGACAAATCCGGGCAAAATTCAAAAGGGCCACCTTCAACATAATTGTATAAGGATAAAGAGCGTTGTAAAAACAAGCCCTAAGGCTTTTGTGTCTCAATGCAAGAAGCATTCGTAATAATGTGGATGATTGAATTGCAGATAGCTATTAATGATTATGATATAGTTGGGATCACGGAGACATGGCTCCAGGGTGACCAAGGCTGGAGCTGAAAACATCCAGGATATTCAATATCAGGAGAGATAGACAAGAAGGTAAAGAGTGTGGGGTATCGTTCTGGGTTACAGAGGAGATTAACAAAATAGAAAGGAAGGGCATAGTCTTGGAGGATGTATAATCATTTGGGTGGAGCTGCGACAACTCTAAAGGGGCAGAAACGCTAGTGGGTGTTTGTACAGCCACCTAACCAGTTAAAAAAGTAGTGGAGTTGGGGATGGCAATCAAACAGGAAATAAGAAAAGCGAGCCAACAAAGGTAAAACAGTTTTATTGTAGACTTTCAATCTACATAGATTGGGTGAATCAAAGTGGCAGGGGTGCTGAGGAAATGAGGATTTCTTGGAATGTATGCGGATAGTTTTCCTAAACCAACATGTAGAGGAACCATCGAGAGAACAGGCTATTCTTGACAGGGTATTGTGTAATGATGAAGGGGTTAGTTAGCAGCCTTGGTTGTGCGTGCCCCTTGGGCAAGGTGACCATAAATATGGTTTTGAGTTCTTCCTTAGGATGGCGAGTACATGCAATTCAGAAACACGGGTCCCCTGAACATAAAGAAAGGTAACATTTATAGGTCTGAACGTGAATTGGCCAGATCGACTGGCAAGTGATTCATAAAGGGTTGACCGTGGATAGGCAATGGAAGGCCTTTAAAGATGCAAGGATGAACGACAACAATGCTCATCCCAGTTTTTTTGCAAAAGGATGAAGCATACAAATTAGCCAGAGAAAGCACCTACCAGATGACTGGGAATAAATTCAAAGTCCAACAGAGGAGGACAAAGGGCTTAATAGGAAAGGGAAAATGGGATTATGAAATAAAACTGGCAGGGAACATAAAAAACTGACTGCAAAAGTTTTAATCGATATGTGACGAGAAAAAGATTAGTTAAAACAATGTAGGGTCCTTGCAGTCAAAACGGGTGAATATGGGGAACAATGAGGATGGCAGACCAAATGAATAACTACTTTGGGTATCTGTCTTCACTAAGGAAGACATAAATATCTTGCGGAAATAGCAGGGGATCGTGGTCAAATGAGTGGAGGAACTGATGAAATCCAGTTAGCAATAAAGTGGTTGTTAGGTAAATTGAATTGGATTAAAGCTGATAAATCCCCAGGACCAGAATAGGCTGCATCCCCAGGGTAACTTAAGGAAGTACCCCAGAAATAGTGGAGCCTTAGTGATAATTTATCAAAACTCTTAGATTCTGGAGTAAGTTCCTGAGGATTGGACGGTTACTAATGTCAACCCAACGTTTTAAAAGGGAGGGAGAGAGAAAACGGGAATTACAGACCACTTAAGTCTCACATCGTAGTGGGAAACTCTAGAGTCAGTTATTAAAGATGGGACAGCAGCACATTTGGAAAGTGAAGAAATACACTTGGACAAAGTCACATGATTTCCAAAAGGTAAATCAATCTATTTTGTTGTCTTAAAATGAGATAAATGACAATAAATTGAATACAATACAATAGAAAATGTCTGACAAATCTTATTTAATTTTTTGAGTATGTAACTATAGAGTGTAATAGGAAGAAGCAGAGGACGTGTATATCTGGCATTCAGAAGGCTTACGACAAGGTCCCACACCAAGAGATTAAAAACCAAACTTTAAAGCACACACTAATGGGGTTCACTATTATGGATAGAGAACTGGCTGGCAGACAGGAAGCAAAGGTACAGCAAACGGGTCCATTTCCAGAATGGCGGCAGAGACCTGGGTACCGCAAGGCTCATGCTGGACCCCACTATTTACAATATATATTAATGATCTGGATGAGGGATTGAATACAACATCTCCAAGTTTTTGCTGATCACCGCTGGTTAGTTTGTGAGAGAATGGCGAGGAGGCTGCAAGGTGAGTTGATAGGCTGGTGAGTGTCTCGCCAAACTGAGGAAAGACATTCTTGTGATCGAGGGAGTACAGAGAATGAAATCACCAGACTGATTCCTAGGATGTCAACTTCCATATGAAGAAAGACTGGTAGACTCGGCTAGTACTCGCTGTATGTAGAAGATTAAGGGGGATTTTATAGAAACTTACAAAATTCTTAAGGGGTTGGAAAAGCTAGATTGCGGATAGATTGTTCCCTGAGTTGGGGAGGTCCAGGACAAGGGATCACCGTTTAAGGATAAGGGGGGGAAATCTTTTTGACCGAAATGAAAAAACATTTTCAACACAGAGAGTGGTGAATCTGTGGAATTCTCCGCCACAGAAGGTAGTTGAGGCCAGTTCGTTGGTTAAATTAAAGAGGGTTAGAGGTGGCCCACTGTGGATAAAGAGATCAGGGGTATGGAGATAAGGCAAGTACGGGATACTGAGTTGGATGATCAGCCATCATCATATTGAATGGCGGTGCAGGATCGAGGTGGCTGATGCCTACTCCTGCACCTATTTTTTATGTGTTCCTTGGTTTCTACGTTTCTCTGGTGGGAACGTTTTCTCCACAATCTAAGTCCCAAATGGCCACAGATTCACAATTCCCTGTGCGTAAAAGTTTCTCCTCATCTAAATCCTAAATGGCTGGACCCCTTATCTTAAACTGTGTGTGGCCCCTGGTCTGGACTCCTCTCCCCCAACATCAGGAACATGTTTCCTGTCTCTAGGCGATGTCCAAACACCTAATAAACTTAGATGTTTTCAATAAGATGCCCTCTCATCCTTCTAAACTCCAGAGTGTACAGCCCAGCCACTCCATCTTCAGCATATGACAGTCCCCGCCATCCCGGGAATTAAACTTTTAACCTCGCTGGGCTCCCTCAATAGCAAAAATGTCCTTCCGGAAGATGGAGGAAGAGGAGAGAATAGAAGAAAGGGGGAAGAAAGAGAGGAGGAGAGAGAGGGACAGAGAGAAGTGGAGAGTGAGAGGCAGAAGGGAGAGAGAGGCAGAGAGGCGGAGAGAGAGTGTTCACTGGGTTTCAGCACCTCAGTTACAGCGAAAGGTTTGAACAAGTTGAAACAAGTTAGGAGAACAGTGGATGTGTTATATCTAGTTTTTCAGAAGGCTTTTCGACAAGGTCCCACATAAGAGATAGTATACAAACTTAAAGCACACAGTAAGTGGGGGTTCAAGTATATGATGTGGATAAGTTACTGGCAGCAGAAACAGGAAGCAAGGGTAGGAGTACACGGGTTCCTTCAGAATGGCAGGCAGTGACCAAGTGGGGTACCGCAAGGCTCAGTGTTTTGGACCCCATCAATTTACAATAATATTAATGATTTGGATGAGGGAATGAATTGCAACATCTCCAAGTTTGTGGAATGACACTAAGCAGGGGGTTTAGTGTTAAAGTATATGTGTGAGTGGGATTCTATGAGGGGCTG
>JAVHYY010000925.1:0-50063 GCA_035221665.1 Okamejei kenojei | reverse complement strand
GGGTGATAGCCATATATTTCTTGATGTTGCAGCTCATCAATTTGTAAATTTAGGGTGGCACAGTGGTAGAGTTGCTTGCTTTACAGCACCCGAGCCGCTGGGGTTGATCCGGACTTACAGGTTGCTTGTCTGTACGGAGGTTTACCTGTTCTGCCTGTGACCTGCGTGGGTTGGGTTTTCTCAGGGTGCTCCGGTTTCCTCCCACTCAAATGCCCAAAGATGTGCGGGTTTGGTAGGTTTTAAATTTGGCCTTCAGCAGAAATGTTGCTCCTGTTATGTTGGATAGAATGTGTATAGTGTGATCGCGCTGGTCCTGGCTCAGGGACTAGGTGGGCCTCGAAAGTCCTCGTTTCATGCTGTATCTCTTTTTAAAGTCCAAGATAGGGAATAGTTCATGGGTACAGTGGTACAATAAATACTGCAGGGGTCTTACACGACACGCCAGGTAAATGAAAATATGATCTTACTGTGTATCAGAAGGAATACTAGATGTGGTTTACAACGAAAGATAGACACAAAATGCCGAAACGACACTGGCAGAAGCGGGACAGCATCTCTGGAAAGATGGAATGGGTGTGTTCGTTCTAGGCCTCGAGGCACCCTTGTTCAAATTGTACCTGGCTGTAGCCTGTCATATCGTACTGACCTGCTACTGGCCCTTGCATTACAGTACACCCCCCTTTCCCCCCGTGTCACTCTTTATGCCTGTGCCCCTCCTCCACTTCTGGCTATGCATATTCATTTCTCCACATGTTCTGGCCCCTCTTTCCCCCTCGAATACACCCCTGTCGACATCCCCACCTTTTGACTTTACATGATTCGCTCCATTCTTCCTCTATGAATGAAATGAATGAATAAGTTTATTGGCCAAGATATTCACATACAGGAATTTTCCGTGATGCTCCACCTGCAAGTGAAACTAACATACAGTGACAGTTAGAAATGACAATTTAAAATATTACAACATTAATCCATTAAAATATCTCGCCACCTTTTGTCTCCTATCAATCTTATCCTTGGCCCACCCATCGGCTAATCAAAACATAGGGTGAACAGTTGGCTGTTCAGTAGGGAGAGGTTGAGCAGGCAGCAGTTTGGGAGCGAGGAAGATGAAGGGAAGTGATCGTATTCGAGAGATGCATAAGATAGAATGAGATGAATAGATTGGGTGGACCTGAACTAAATGGTTTCAAAATAAACCTATTTGATTACGGGATATAACTGGGGAAAAAGGTTATTTAAACATTTTGGAAAAACGTCCTATACCAACAATTAAAACCAGGTGGATTTCAATGATGTTTGAAACACTACACCTGGAAGATAGACGAATCTCTCCTGCGCAGGCAAATCAGCATCACTTTTTGTAGGTCATTATAGACTTACATGGAGTCAAGACTTGGTAAAGGGGGTATGAAAAGTGTCAAGTTGGGTTTATCCTTTTTTGTGATGGTCATAATAGAGCAACTGTTCTTTTTCTTTTCTTAGGTCTATCTCTTAAATTATTTTCTCTAATTCTGGTCTAATGGGTTCTTTCTTCTATCCTTTCGTCACGCTTCTACACTATCACTATTCTCTTACACTTTCTATATTTTCTCTATTTTCTATCCTTTCCTAAATAGTTAGCAATGTTATACAAAATATTGAGATTTTAAAACAAGTCTGCAATTTATTCCATCAGGTACGCATACAAAGAAGTTTAATTTGACACCGTAATTCACGATCAATCTTCAGTATTAACAAGAGCTTATGACCATTTGCATCCTTGGGAATTAGCATTGGTTTCCTCCATGGCCTTTCCATATCTGTATAGAAACGCAACTCAAGCTGTGATCAGGAGCAGTCAAAAATAAACCCTCATAACTTTCTTTAAAATTAAGAGAAACTGAAAGAAATTTTCGTTATTATAGATGATAGCATTTGAAACTAATATGAAACAAGCTTTCTTGATGACCCTGAAATTAAGACATTATAATTAGTTAGGTGTCCAATTGTAGCTGCTATTTACAAATAATTCAATTACTTAGATGCTAAACAGATACTATCCATTGCAAAGAAGAATATATTAACATTTTTTTTAATGCCTAGTGTCCAAATAACAATTCTCACAGACAAGAATTCTCAATTTAGCATGATTTTAAAATCTAATTTGTTATGAATTTTTAGGCCAAATTGGAAGGAATTTTAGTGTTATTGCCCTTTAATTAGAAAATGGGGCCATTTTCAACAGCATGCCGATTGGTGATTTTCTGGAACGTCGATGGATTGGAACGTTTGCGGGTGCCGAGGAATTAAAAACCATGTCGGCAGGATAAAAATTATGCCTGCTTTCCTCATGGGGATAACTGACCGTTTCAGCAACTTGATAAGATTGATTAAAAAGTCACCTAAAGAAGCAAGTGTATGATTGTAAAAATTAAGAGGCAGATGAGTGATAGAGCTTACGTTGTGTCCCCTTTCGTTAAAAACCTGTCCCGTTGTCGGCCGGTTCACGTAAATTAAGAGCTAATTTTTACGTTATACTGCAGGCGCACGAAATAGTCGGGCGATTAGAAAAAAGAAAAGATAAAGTTAAGACATACCGGCGTGCGGAGACGAGTATCTCCAGCCAAATAGCTTCGCACTCCGCAGACAAAAATTTTATGTCTCGGCTAAGGGAAAAACAAATAACGCTAATTTTAAGCCCTCCGGCCCCCGCCCCACCTAGGGCTCAAAGTTGCGTACCCGGCCAGCGGCCGACACAGAACTGAGCATCGCTGAAAAGTAAGTTTTAGTAACATACACTACTAATAGCGTTAAAAAATGAGGGGTACCAATACTAATGTAATGAATATGTACGTGGCGTGTTATTATGAATCTACTGTACTTTAATAAATTAAAAAGAAATGAGAGAGAAATCTAGAATGATTGGGTAACTGTCTTTCTGCCCAGAGCAGAGTGAATCAGGAACCAAGTATAGGGGAAATTGTTTAAAAGTGAGGGCGGATGGACCGGAAAGATTTAATAGGAATCCTGGAGGGGCAAACTTTTTTTACACACAAAGGGTCCGGTAGTGTATAAGAAGAATGAGCGCCGGAGGAGGTAGTTGGAAGGCATTAGGTGACGCTATCACAAGGTTTAAGAAAAAACATCTGGACTAGTACATTGGGTTTGGAGGGTATATGGCTCCAAATGCAGGGCAGGGTCTTTGGGGGACTGAGTGTTGATGGAGCTCATGATTGCTCGGTGGGGCAAGTTGGGGCCTGTTTTTCCAACACTGATGACTATGGACTTTATTAGTTTTGCTTATGTTAGTAATGGGTAATGCATCTCAATTGGTGACTGGAAGAGAGCGGGATGATGGGTAAAACGCTTGCAATCTACATGTCCAATGGAATTTGTGCTCAATTAGTCCTTGAGACTGTATGTTATACATGGATGCTATCCCAATGAATGAGTTGTATGGCGGCACAATTAGAACCTTATAGATATACTGACGTACAACATTGCCCGATATTGTTTTGTTCATTGGTATTATTGTGGTAGAACATATTGTGGGAGTAGTGAAAGAGAGGGAATTCAGATACAAGAGAATAAGAACTAGTTAAAAGTCCAAACTGGGCGTGGGCACTTCCAAAAGAGCATAAAACATGCAGACTGTTTGGATTGAACTGGTTGCCTGTTTCAACAGTGTAATTCAAAAAATCAAAGATGACCCAAAAGGGCTCGAGTGATCAGCAGCAGGTCAACAGCTTCCCTGGAGACTAAGGGAGCCCGATGGGTGACGTTTCGGGTCGAGACCCATCTTCAAACCCTGAAGAGTCTTATTTTGGGTCTTCTTTGGTTTAAAACCTGCATCTGCAATTATTTCAGAAAAATCACTCATCTTTTCACACTCTACGTACTGCAAGCTGATCTGAGTTAGCTCGACCATGAAAAAGGGGCTTCTTTCTAACCCTTCAATTGCGCAAGATATCTAGACTAACTCTTTTTTTTTCTTAATTGTCGGCTTTTTGATAAATTTTGATTGTTGTTGAACTGAAGTATAGATATGAATATCAAATAGTTTTGTATTTGTAGAATAAGTAACTTGACCCAACAGTAAAATTAATTATTAGCTTAGATATGGTCATTGACCAAAATTCTCCAGCACGACTTGATTTGGCTGCGTATTTAAGTTTATTTCGCAACCCAGGTGTACCGGGTTTTTTTTGCTTGTACTGTATCTGTCTTATAATCTACTCAGATAAACTCCACTTATTTTTTCTTGTGTCAATAGTTAGTTCCAACAGTGCAGAGGTATATGGACTTATTATGAATATTGGTAACCTCTTAAAACGGTAAATGGTATATTTGTTTGACCTTGTGTAAACAGGAACACATGCTTGACTGTAAAACATGTGTTGTAAATAGTAAAAGTATGTGTTGTGTGGCAAAAATACCGCGAATGTCCTGCAGTTGAAATTGAAATTCGTAAAATGTTTGAAGTGAATGTCGCATTAATAGATAGAGAAAAATTGTTCTATGAGAATTTGGCAAGAGAATTTGATGGATTTCGCATATTGAGGAAATGGGGCCCTCAATACAAGTGGAACTCCCAAACTTCTTGGTCGGGGTCCACAAAACTGGTGCTTTTGTATAGACTATCAGTACTGTTAAGAAATCATTGAAGAAAGAAAGTCTACAAAAGTGGGGAGTACACTCGTTGCAGTACTTCAGTCGCCGAAGAAGGTCCAAAGACAAACATGAACTATTTCGCTTGAGGTGAGTCATCCTCGATTATCTTTTAAGTTTATTTCTGCAACAAGGTTAGACCGAGTGTGGTTTTATTATAGTTGTACTGTTTCTTCTAATAAATCTGATCGCAGAAATCACTATTATTTCTGTGCAAGGTATTTCAACAGTTGCGCAGAGGTATATGGATTCTTCATAATATTGGGTTACAGCTCTTTAAAAGGTAAAAAGTGGATATTTGTTTGAGTCCTGTCTTGAAAACTGGATACAAAATGCTGACCTGTAAATACTCATGTGTAAAGTAATTAGTATCGTGTGTGTGGCCAAATCCGCATGTCCTGGCAGTTGATAATTTGTATATTCGTAAGAATGTGTGAAGTGTGGAATGTCATAAGAATGTAGACAAAATGTGTCTATGAGAATAGGCAGAGCTATTGATGGAGATGTTTCGGCCATAAGGAGAAAGTGGGGCCCTAATACAGTTGGAATCCAAATGCTTGTGTGGGGCACAAAACTGGTTGTGACTTTGTACAATATCATGAGTACCTTGGTTATAAGAATCCTTTAAGAAGAAAGTACACAAAGGTGCTGGGACGTTAACGCTCGGTTGCAGTAACTTCAGTCCGAAGGAAGTGGGTCCAAATGACCAAACATGAACTATTTCAGACAGGCGCCAGAAACAATCCTCACGGGTGCACACTTTGACTCAAATAAAGCAGATTTCGCAAATCGTGGTGCGTTGTCTGGAGTTGTAGAAGACCTGTTGGGGGCCAAAAACCATCCTGCCTTTGGTCTAGGCTAGTCTCTCGAAATAGGGTATCTTGGGTCCCATATAGGCAAGTTGGGTGATAGTGCCTGTTCCGTGCTGTCTGACTATCGGACTCAGTGTGTTTCTCAAAGTCCTGGGAGAATACTGGACCAGAGGTGTCAGGATGAACCTGGTTCTCTGGCGGCTCGCTGTGAGGCAGTAGTACTGCCAGTTGCGTCTCACTGGGGGCTCTGTGCTGTTGTGGGAGTGAGGGTTATGTGGCAGAGTGCATTAAGGATGACACTCTTCCAAACAAAGCGCGATAGTGGTGTTAGGTTCGAGGTTAGGTTTATACTCAGAAGGTCGATGAACATAAGAACTATGCAGCACGTACGTGCATTTAAGGTGAGGTCGGGGGGGGGGGGGGGGTGAGAGGGTGAGAGTTTGAATAGGAACCCGAGGGGGGAAAGACTAGTTTTATACAAAGGGGTGGTGGGGGGGTATTGGAATTAACGAGCTGCCGGAGGAGGGAGTTGATGCACATACGGTCATATCGTTTTAGATTGCATTTGGACCAGATACCGTGAATAGGATAGGTTTGGAAGGGATAGGGCCAAGGGTACGGGGATGAGTGTAGAAGGCGGCCACGTTGTCGTGTTGCATAATGGAAACTCCATAGTCTCTATGTATCCGGTTAGTTAGAATGTATTTTTATTTTAATCCACGGGTTACACAATACCAGATAGTGAAAGATGATTTGTGAATGTGATCGTGGTGGCTATCAAAGTGTCTTAAAGAGGGCGAAAACTACCAGAACAGATATGGCGTTTATGGCCTCTCCAATTTCCTTTGATGGCGAATGTCAGAGGCAAGTTACTATAGGTTTAAGGCCTTGGGAAGAGAAAAATCAGTGCCTATTGTTGAATTGTTAATTAGTCTGAGCATGGAAACACTAGCTTTGATTTAAATCAGTAAAGAAGTCTCGGCATCTCAAAAGCTTTTGCACTGTTCGAACACCATGGACAATTAAACTGAATTTAAACCAAAAAGTATTGTACAGAAAACAAATACGTGCACTTTGCATCCTAGCCGAACAAGGATAAAGGGAAATTAGATCAATAGTTGGGCAGGAGTAAGTAGGCCATTCGACCCTTTCGAGCCCAGCACCGCCATTGCAATGTGATCATGGCGATCATCCCCAATCAGTACCCCGTTCCTGCCTATTCCCATATCCACTGACTCTGCTATTTTAAGAGCCCGATTCTAGCTCTTCTTCTTCTTGAAGCATCCACTAGAAACCTGCCTCTCCGCCCTCTGAGGCAGAGAATTCCACAGACTCACCCACCTCCGTGAGAAAAAAAAGCGTTTGTTGTCTCCGGTTGCTAGAATGGCTTACTTCGATATTCTTAAACTGTTCGGCCCTCTGTTTCTGGACTCCCCCCAAACATACGGGAACACGTTTCCTGCCTCTAACGTGCACAAGCCCTTAACAATCTTAATATGTTTCAATGAGATCCCCTCATCCTTCTAACTGCAGAGTGTACATGCACAGCTGCTCCTTTCTCTCAGCATATGACGAGTTCCACCAACCCAGGACTTTACCTTGTTAAACCTACGCCGCACACCTCTCAATAGCAAGAATGTCCTTTCCTCAACTAGGGGACCAAAATTGCTATCATCAATTCTCCAGTTGTTGTTTTCACTAGGGCTATGTACAACTGCAGAAGGACCTTCTTTGCTCCTATATCGATTTCCTCAAGTTATAAAGGCCAACATGTCATTCGCTTTCTTCACTGCCTGCTGTATCTGCATGCTTATCTTTTCATTGGAACGGTGTACAACGGGACCCCCAGATCCCGTTTGTACTTCCCGCTTCTTCCCAATGGACGCCATTTAGATAGTAATCAGCCTTCCTGTTTTGCACCAAAGTGGATAAACCTCACACTTTATCCGCATTAAACCTTATCTTTGCATGCATTTGCCCACTCCCCACCTGTCCATGTCCACCCTGCATTTCCTAGCTTCCTCCTACAGTTCACACTGCCACCAGCGTTGTGTCATCTGCAAATTTGTTAATGTTACTTTGATTCCCTTCTCCCAAAATTCATTGATGTATATTGTAAATAGCTTGCTAGTCCGGCACCGCGCCTTGCACTGGTACCCCTAGTCACAAATTGGAGTCACGGCTACCTACTAATGCTCTGTAAAAAATTAACTTTAATGAGGTCCCCTCATCCCTTTAGCCACAAGGGCAACATCGAAGCTCCCTCTTTAAATATAGCCTATGAACTGACTCAATATCGCTACCTTCTGTGGCAGAGAAATCTCAGACGACTCCCACTCTCTCTGTCGTGAAAAAAGTTTGTCCTCATCTCGTCCTAAAAGAATTCCCCCTTATTCCTTAAAACTGTGATGCCTTGTTCTGGAATCCCAACATTGGGAAACAATCTTCCTGCATCCTAGCCTGTCCATCCCTTAAGAATTTGGAAGTTTCTATAAGATCCCCGCTCATTCTTCTAAATTTAGCGGCGAAAAGTCAATCCGAGTCTATCCAGCCGTTCCTCATATGAAAAGTCCTGACGTCCCATGAATCAGTCTGGTGACTTCTCTGTACCCCCTCTGTGGCAAGAATGTCTTTACCTCAGATTTGGAGACCAAAACTGTAGCAATACTCCCAGCATGTGGTCTCACAAAACCTGTCAACTGCAGTAGAAACATTCCTATCTCTGTATACTCAAAGAGCACCCTCAACGATGATTTACAAGCATTTGTTTCCTCAGGGCTTCGGGGGCTCAGGCAGCTATCAGGAGCAGTAGGGCATGCCAGGACTACATTCCTGAAGCGCAGGAGGCGAACAAGGTGTATTAAATCTGAGGTGGTATTGATGGTGGTGAATGCAGTTTTTACCCAGGGTGGGGGAATCGAAAACCAGCGGACATGGTGTTTTAAGGGGAAAAGTTGAATAGGAACCCGAGGGGCAAAACTTTTTCACTCTGGATGAGCTGGCCAGAGGAAAACTAGTTCAGAGACAGGTAGACGACCTGGGTGTTGTAGTCCACCTGACCTATGTGCAGCAGCCAGTAGCAGGAGGGGGCTTTGGGCTGGGTTGGGTTATCACTGGGTTGTGGGCAGTGTAGAGGGGTGTGAGTGTGTGAGGGGTGTGGTGTGTGTGAGCGGGTGTGAGTGTGATAGGGGTGAGTGTGTGTGAGGGAGTGAGTGTGTGTGAGGGGTGAGTGTGTGTGTGAGGGGTGTGAGTGTTTTTGTTTGAAGGGGTGAGTGTGTGTGAGGGTGTGAGTGAGAGGAGTGAGTGTGTGTGAGGGGTGAGTGTGTGTGAGGGGTGTGAGTGTGAGGGGGTGAGTGAGTGTAGGGTGAGTGTGTGTGGGATGAGTGGTGTTTGAGGGGTGAGTGTGTGAGGGGTGAGTGTGTGAGGGTGTGGAGTGTGTGTGGAGTGTGATGAGCGGGGTGAGTGTGTGTGGTGAGGGGTAAGTGTGTGTGGAGGGGTGTGAGTATGAGAGGGGGTGAGTGAGTGTGAAGGGGTGTGGTTGTGTGAGGGTAGCGTGGTGTGTGTGAGGAGTGTGAGAGGGCGTGATTTCGAAAATTAGGTGTGAGTGTGTGTGCGGGTGATGTGTGTGTGAGGGGTGTGAGTGTGTGTGAGGTGAGTGGTGTGAGGGGTGTGTGTGTGTGAGGGGTGTGTGTGTGTGGAGGGGTGAGTGTGTGAGGGCGTGAGTGTGTGTGGGGTGAGTGTTGTTGGGAGGTGAGTGTTGTGTGAGGTTGAGTGTGTGTGAGGGGTGTGAGTGTGTGTGAGGTGAGTGTGTGTGGGGAGGTGTGAGCCCAGTGTGTGGTGAGTGTTGTGTGAGTGTTGAGTTTGTGTGTGGAGGTGGTGTGGAGTTGTGTGTGAGGGGTGAGTGTGTGTGAGAGGGGTGAATGCAGACCTTGTACAGTAGCAGGAGGGCTGGTCTAGGTTGCTCACTGGGTGTGGGCAGTGTTTAGAGGGAGGGTGAGTGACAAGATGACCTGGGCCGTTAGTCCACACTGATTAGTCTTGTTACAGTAGCAGGAGGGGGTCTGGTGTTGTAACTTCACTGCGGTAGTGGGCTGTTTGGTAAGAGGGGGGGGGGTGAGTGCAGGACTGACCTGAGGCCGTGTGTCACTCCTTCTGAACACTTGTGCCAGCCGCCAGTAACAGGTCCGGGCTCCTGTTGCTCTGCAGCCTCACTGACTTGGTGGTGGAACCAGGCGGCGATGCCGAAAAGAGCGGCAGGCGGTGCTCGAGCAGCGGGACAGAGGCGGCTCTCTCGCGTGCTGGATCGTTCTGCGGTGGGGGGCGAGGGGCCCGGGAGCTACGATCTTTGCCTCGAATGTGGGCCACGCTCTCATTTGGTGACCGTTAGTCGAGCTCCAGCCGCTGGATAAGTCCCGGCCGATGCGCCAGGTCTCCGCTTTGCGTGCCAGTATTCCCGCACCCGCCGGGCCAGCAACCGCTCTCTGCGATGGGCCGCTCGCA
The DNA here is from genome assembly GCA_035221665.1 of Okamejei kenojei. Classification (NCBI taxonomy): domain Eukaryota; kingdom Metazoa; phylum Chordata; class Chondrichthyes; order Rajiformes; family Rajidae; genus Okamejei; species Okamejei kenojei. The sequence goes on along the minus strand of JAVHYY010000925.1, from coordinate 40,101 downwards.
CCTTTCTTCTTGCCCCCTTGGAGTTTCTTCTAGAGACCGCATCGCGGGTAGAGCCTCTAGAAAGCGGTTAGGGGCACGCCGGCGGCCGCGTCGCACTCTCCGGGTCCGGTGCCGCCCTCTACCGCCTTCAGACCGTCCCCCGAGGCATCCTACCACAATGTCGCAGGGGGATATTAGGTTCCGCTTGCCACGCACCCTCTCCTCCTCGCCCGTGCGTGCAGTCTTGGTTTGGGCTCTGCTAGGAACTCTCACACTTGGCCAAGACGGCGCTGCAGCAGGCATAGTCAAGTGTATTTTATTGTGCATCTGTTCTGTAACGAGCAGCAAGCGCAGAGCAAATGGTGCAATGCAAAACGCCAATATGATTACATATGTCTGTAACGAGCATGTTTCTCGCAGTGTCTACTTTGTAGCAGCTCACAGCAGATGGTGCAATGCAGAAAGACAATTATCAGGGCCGCCCACTTAGGAGGAGGCGGGGCCCAATTTGTGGAACAATTTTCATAGAATATAAATATATAATTTATAAATGAGTCACACGTCGAGATGTAATATGACTAGTCGGCTATTAAACAAGAAGTCCTAAAACGACGCATTGCGCAAATTGTTCTTCTCGTAAAAATTAAAATAAATAGACAGTAACAATTCATTTGCCAAGGTTTCCAAAATCGTCCTGCTTTCTGAATTACTGAGTGATGGGGAATGGGGGTGACGGCGGTGGAAAGATGGTGGGGAAAAACGGGAGCCACACTGGGACAACATGATCAAGTTGTCATACTTTTGAACGACAAAAACTAGTTCAAGGGACCAATTGGGGGGGAGTGGGAAGGTGTTCCTTTCACAGCGTGTGGGGAGTCTGACTAGTGGTAAAGTTGCGGGGAGGGCAGGAGCGTTGAGAAGGAGGGGGTCGGGATTCATGCCAGTAACCCCACTCACTCACCGCTGCCGCGGCGCTTCCAGGCGTGGAGCCACCGCATTGTGGACGGGGGAGGGAAGCAGATCGCGTAGCTACGAGCGGCAGCCATCACCGGACAGTAGAACCGACTACCATCTCAGCGCCTTTCTGCCGGCCCGTGTGCTGGCAAGTGCTCTCCGTCTGTAACAGGAGGGGACCAGCACAAGAGCAAAGATCATAGAGCGGAGTGGGGTCAGCGGGTGATGGATAACATCGCAGCAGGCGGTGGAGCTTTACTCTGTTTTCAGCGCGAACAAGTGATCAATTGAGGTTGCTCGCCCTGACATATGGAGGTAGGGTCCACCGTCCGCTGTATTGTTATCCATCGCCCGCTGACCCGCATCTTGAGCTGGATGATCCCCGACCGCCTCCTTCTCAAACGCTCCTGCCCTCCCCGCAGCTTTTACCCCGGGACAGACTATACCCACACGCGTGAAACGTAAAAGTCCCTCCCCCCCTCCCCCCCCCCCCCCCCCCAGCAACGCTGTCCGTTTTACAGCCGCTTCCCACTTTACAGCCGCTTCCCATCAGATGCTGGCAATGAGGGATAGACTTGGCTGTTACTGTACTGAAGGATAACAAAGTCTATCTTTCTTGGCTAGCAACCTACCCTTCGGCTCCAAGATGCAGGTACATTTTTCTAGCAATGTTACAAAATTTTGAGATTAAAAAAATCAAAGTCTGCAATTTATCCCATCAGATAAAGAATAAAACAAAATTTTAATTTGACACACTAATTCACTTTCAAATCATAAATATTAAAAAAGGTTATGGCCATTTTCATACTCGGAAATTAGTATCTTGTTCCCTATTGCTATTCCCCATTTTCATACTCGGAAATGGGGTGGAAGATTGCAACCTTCCCGTGGACCGCCCTGTTTTTCCACGTATGCAATCAACCCGGCGTGCACAATCAAATAAGATCACATAGAACAAGTTGTCCTACGACTTTAGGCTGTGCACGCCATAGGCAAGAAGAAGAAGAAGTATACTCCGAAATTTTGTTCCCTATTGCTGGAAAGCAATAGGGTAAACAAGATGGTAATTTCCGATATGAAAAATGGCTCGTGGTCGAGGACAGTCAAAAGCCCATAAACCAATATACATCCAGGGGTGCCAACTCTCACGCTTTGAGTGTGAGAATACTCCTCTGGGCAAATTCTCACGCCCTCACGATCGCAAATTTCTCACGCTCTGGTCGTGAGAAATTCTGTGATCAACGAAAACTTCAAAACTCATATTAACTGCATGGGCCGCGGGTGTTGGAGAGCCGGGGTTGAGGGAGGGATGGGAGCAGAAGCCGGCAGCGGACGGTGAGCCGGGCTGGCGAGAGTAGTTTGCGGGGCTGGCGAGTCGCTCGCTGCAGTCCGGCCATGGAAGCAGCCTCAGCGCAAGAGTCCCGGGCCATCGGAGGCGTCGGAAGCATAAAGATCCTATAAGCGAGCGTTGCGTTGCGCCGCTGGCCGTGAGAGTATGTGTCGAGGGGTGGGGGGGGGAGGGGGGGGGGGGGTGGGGGGGGCAAAGAGAAAGAGGAGATAGAGACAGAGGAGAAAAAAGAGAGGGAGAGGAGAGAGCAAGGGGGAGAGTGAGGTGGGAGGGAGAGTGAGGTGGGAGGGAGACCCCGGGGGGCCACCAACTCGCAGAGGGTGGAGAGACCGAGAGGGAGAGAGGGGAGAGTGTTGTGAGAGAAAGCGAGCGAGAGGGGGAGATAGGGGACGGAAAAAGAGAGAGAGAGAGGGGAGAGATTGAGGGGGAGGGAGGGGGAGCGGGGGAGGGAAGGGGGAGGGGGGATGTGAGGGGGAGAGAGAGGCAGAGAGGGGGCAAACGAGAGGGGGGAGAGGGAGGTGGGGAGAGGGCGAGAGGGGGAGAGGGAGTGGGGGAGAGAGGGGGGAGAGAGAGATAAGGGAGAGAGGGGAAAGGAGGAGAGAGAGAGAGTGGGAGGGAGAAGAGAGAGAGAAGGGGAGAGAGAGAGGGGGAGACAGGGGGGAGAGAGAGGGGGGTGAGAGGAGAGACGAGTGAGAGACAGAGAGGAGCGAGGGAGAGAGGGGGAGGGAGGTGGAGGGAGAGAGAGGGGGATGGAGGTGGGGAGAGAGGGGGAAGTGAGTGGAAGTGGGAGGGAGAGAGAGAGGGGAGAGAAAATGAGGGGAAGAGAGAGGGAAGGGAGTGGGAGAGGAGAGAGGAGAGAGAGGTGGACAGAGAGTAGAGGGCGGAGGGAGAGGGGGAGAGAGAGATGAAAGAGAGGGGGGGGAGCGGGGGGAGAGAGGGGGATAGAGAGGCACGGACGGCTGCCAACTCTCATGCAATGAGCGTGAGAATCACGCATTTCGCCAAATTCTCACACTGATCACACAAATTTACCACGCTCTGTCGTGAGAAATTCTGTGATCACAAAAATTTCAAAAAACGCATATCAAACTGCATGGGCCACGGGTTTGGAAGCGCAGAAGCAGCGGCGGAGACAGATGCGGACGTGGGCTGGCGATGGTGTTTGCCAGGGGGGCTGGCGAGTTTGCTCACTGCAGCTCAGCCGTTGGAGCAGCCTCAGTGCAAGAGTCCCGGGCCGTTGGAGGGTCATGAGAGTCGCTGTGCATAAATAAATTTCCCAGGTAACTGGCATGGATCAGGCTGCGGCTCGGTTCATCCTGGAGGACAACCAGTGGCTGCTGGAAGTAAGTACCAAGCACTGGGTAGAAACGGTGGACGATAGTGGACTTCAAAATGGGAGTGGTTGAGAAAACATCCTGCTTGCCTGCTAGATTTTCACTTACTGTAACTGCAGGAAAAATGTTCCCGAGTTCAGAACCAGGTGGTCACAGTTTAAGAATAATGGGTAGGACTGAGATGAGGACAAACTTTCTTCAAGGAGGGAGTATGTGAATCTGTGGAACATCCAGTGCAGGCCAATTCACTGGATGTTTTCAAGAGAGAGTTAACATTTAGCTCTAGGGACTAACAAAATCAAGGGATTTGGGAGAAAAAAAACACCTGATTTTGCTTAAAAAAGTACCTGATTTTAGAAACTGAACAGCCATGATCATATGAATGACACTGCTGGCTTGAAGGGCCGAATGGCCTATTCCTGCACTATTTTCTATGTTTATATGGCTTGAGTATATGGCAATAAAAACGATCACGTGATTTTTGAAACATTCATGCACAGTGGAGGTATAATGTAGTCATAGAGTGATACAGTGTGAAAACTGGGCCCTTCGGCCCAACTTGCCCACACCCGCCAACATGTCCCCAGCTACGGTACCTGCTTTTGGGCCATACCTCCAAACCTATCCTATCAGTCTAACTATTTCTTTAATGTTGGGATGGTCCCAGCCTCAACTACCTCCTCTGGCTGCTTGTTCCATACACTCCACCCTTTGTGGTGAAAAGGTTACCCCATAGAAAAATGTTACCTCTTAAAAATACTTCATTCAAAAAATTGAAATCAAAATCATACTTCTGCAATGCACTAAAACATGATTTTAATGCATCAAATTTCAAAAAAGTCCTACCTGGGAGGGGGGGACAACGCCCTCTCCACCACCCTCTCCCCACTCGGTTGCTCCACTCCTCACCGGGTACCCCCAAGGCGTGATCAGTGATCGCTCAACCCCCCCCCCAACTTTCACAAAAATGCTCCGCGGTCCCCTGGATTTCAGACGGAGAACACTGCGGATGTGAGGTGGAACTGAGGCCAGTTCTTAGCGCTTTAGACATTTTCTTAGCGCTAACGGCAGGTAGACTCGGGAAATGTGGTAACTCGGGAAGATTTTTCAACATGTTGAAAAATGTCCACGAGTAAAGTATACTCGGAGTGTAAAAAATTGATACTTTTTAACGTAGTCATACCGTAGTAGCTCGCGAGTTCACCGTAGTAGGACCTGGTGTCCTATATCACTAAAGCCTATTGCATGTTCATGATGGAAATAAGATACAGTATATTCATTACCTTTGAATTGTAGTTTTATGTAATCCTCCTCCATGATTTCTGAGTTCCATTTCACAATATCTATCAGACATTACAGAATGTTGCAATAGGGTAATATTTTGCCCAAACTCAGTTGTTATCTTTCTATCTCAGAATAAATATCACAAAATATGCCATTGTTTTAGCCACATTATGAACAAAATATAGAAATGTAGGTTTTTTTTGTAATCAATCATGGGAGGATTACATAATAATGGTTGATAAGCGGCTCCTGATAAGTGATATGTTCCTCTGGGGAGACGGTGGGTTGCGTTTTCTGGTGGAGACCTTCTTCAGACAGTACTCTCATCACAAGCACTCTCACCGACGAGAATTCAGTTCAGTCTGAAGAAGAGTCTTCTCTCCAGAGTCGCTGCGCTGCCTGTCCTGCTGAGGCTTACTCACAGCTTTTGTCCATCTTCAGTTTCAGAGTTAGATAAAATTTCTCATGAGTATGGGGCTTATATAGTTTTCTTAAGAAATGGAGTCTACCACATCTACAGGACTTTCTTAATGGGAAAGTAGTGGGCAGAAAGGCATTTGTTCCCTATTGCTTTTCCAGCAATAGGGAACAAGATGCTAATTTCCGAGTATGAAAATAGGAATAGAAATGGGAGAACAAGATGCTAATTTCCGAGTATGAAAATGGCCATAACTTTTTTAATACTGAAGATACGAAAGTGAATTAGGTGTCAAATTTAAACTTATTTTTTTATGCTATATCTGGATGGATTAAATTGCAGACTTGATTTTTTAAATCTCAAAAATTTTCTGTAACATTGCTAGAAAATGTACCTGCATCTTGGAGGCCAAAGGTTAGGTTGTTAGCCAGAAAGATAGACTTCGTATCCTTCAGTACAGTAACATCAAGAACGATGTTGCTGTACTGACGGGACAGCCAAGTCTATCCCTCATTGCTAGCAGCTGATGGGAAGCGGCTGTAAAGTGGGAAGCGGCTGTAAAAGGACAGCGCTGCTGGGGTGGGGGGTTGGGGGGAGAGTTCCTTTCATGGCGTGTCGGTAGTCTGTCCCGGGGTAAAGTTGCAGGGAGGGCAGGAGCGTTGAGAAGGACACGGTCGGGGATCATCCAGCTCAAGAGCGGGTCAGCGGGCGATGGATAACAGGACAGCGGGTGGTGGAGCTTACACCATATGTCAGGGCGAGCAACCTCAATTGATACCTTGTTCGCGCTGAAACAGGAGTAAGCTCCACCGCCTGCTGCGATGTTATCCATCACCCGCTGACCCACTCCGCTCTATGATCTTTGCTCTTGTGCTGGTCCCCTCACTGTTCAGACGGAGAGCACTGCCAGAGGTGAGCGGGCCGGCAGAAGGAGGAGAGGCAGCAGCTGGTTTCACTGTCCGGTAATGGCGGCCGCTCATAGCCACGCACGCTGCTTCCCTCCCCGGCCACAATGCGGTGGCTCCATGCCCGGAGTGCTGTGGCAGCGGTGAATGAGTGAGTTACTGGTATGAACCCGACCCCCTCCTTATCAACGCTCATGCCCTCCCCGCAACTTTACCACTGGCTAGACTCCCCACACACTGTGAAAGGAACTCTCCCCCCAATTGGTCCCTTGAAACTAGTTTTGTCATTCAGTAAGATGACAACTGATTAATGTTGTCCCGGTGCGCTCCCGTTTTTTCCCTACCATCTTTCCACCTGCCGTCACCCTCCACCCCTCATCCATTCAGTAATTCAGAAAGAAGGAGATTTGGAAGCCAATGTGAATTGTTTACTTAATTTATTTTTATTTTTACGGAGAGAACAATTTGCGCATGCGCGGTTTTTAGATTTTTAAAAAGCCGACTGACTGTCTATTACTCACGACACGTGACTCATTTATAATTTATTTATTTATATTTCTATAAAAATTGTTCCCAATTGGGCCCCGCACCTCCTAAGGCCGGCTCCCCTGAACGAAGGGATATTGGGATACGGACAGTGGAACTGCAAGGATATCTAGGGTGGGAGAGGGGGAGGAGCGGGGAGCGAAATCAAAATCTGAGTGAAAGGCCTGGGTAGAGGGAGTGGGCAAGTCTAGGACCTGAGGACACAGCCTCAGAATAAAAGGACCAATGTTTAGAAAGGAGATGAGGATGAGTTTCTTTAGAGAGAGAGAGTGGTGAATCTGTGGAATTAATTGCCCAATTCATTGGGTTGTAAGCTGCCCAAGCAAAATATGGCACTCCAAAACATGTTTATAAAGAATGTAATCCTGGACTCATTCTAAACAAGGTATTTCCTGTGTCCTATCGGGCACATGCCCATCCTTTCTGCAATCTGAAACTAACAACTTCCTCAAGGGAAATCATTTTTTCCTTTACCGCCCTGAAACATAACTATGTCTTAGAGATTGCCTGACCTGCTGTGTTTTTAGCATTTTCTATTTTCTCATTTAAACTTACCTAAATAATCCTTAACAATTAATAATAATAATAATATCTTTTATTGTCATTACACATAAGTGCAACAAGATTTGGTTTGCAACTTCCATCCGATGTCATAACTTAATCGACAAATAACATTTAGGTTAAGATACCCCGAGAACAAGGTTTGTAAAAACGAAACATTAGACCAGTAAAATCAACACAGACTAGTGTGCGAGGCCGGGGGAGACAGTCCATGGGGTGGGGGGCACTCAGCAGGGCCGGTTCAGAGCCACTATAGCTCTGGGAATTGAAGCTGTTCCTGAGTCTGGAGGTGCGGGCGTTAGAAGGCCTTGTAACGTCTGCCGGAAGGGAGTAGTTCGAACAGTCCATTACAAGGGTGAGAGGAGTTTTTATGTATGCTGATGGCCTTCCTGAGGCACCGTGTGTGGTAGATGCCCTCCAAGGCTGGTTAGCGGTGTCTTTTGTCCAATAGTCTGTTGCGCTCTGTGGACGACGCGCTGAAGAGCTCTCCTCTCTGCCTCCGTGCAGCTGAGATACCACACAGAGATGCCATACGTTAGTATGCTCTCTGTGGTGCAGCGGTAGAAGGTCGTCAGCAGCTGTTGGGGCAGACCAGTCCTTTTCAATGTTCTTAGGAAGAACAGTCGTTGCTGTGGCTTTTTGACTAGCGCAAAAATAGTGAAAGGCCTGCAAAGAGTAGATGTGGAGAGAGTGTTTCCACTAGTGGGTGAGTCTAGGAGCAGAGGACACGTCTCAGAATAAAAGTACGTACCTTTAGAAAGGGTGGGTAGACCAAAAATGCTGGTGAAACTCAGCTGGCGAAGCAGCCATCTATGGAATGAAGGAATAGGTAATGTTTCGGGTCGAGACCGAAACGTCACCTATAGCTTCGCTCCATAGATGCTGCCTCACCCACTGAGTTTCTCCAGCAATTTTTGTCTACCTTTGATTTATCCAATTCCTTCTTAAACATTATACCATTAGGACGGAGATGAGGAGGTATGTCTTTTGTCAATCTGTGGAATTCTTTGCCACAGACAGCTGTGGAGGCCAAGTCAATGGATTATTTTTTAAGCAGAAAAGGACAAATTCTTGGTTAGTACGGGTGTCAGCGGTTCTGGGTAGACGGCCAGAGAATGGGGTTAGGAGGAAGAGATAGATCAGCCATGATTGAATGGCGGACTAGTCTTGATGGGCCAAATGGCCTAATTATATCCTATATTCCTTATGACCTCATAAAGATGCAGGGAATGTAGGATTGTGGATTATGTGCAGGTAGATAAGAGATGGTCTTGGAATCATGTTTTGCGTTACACAAGTTATTGTGTGTCAAAGGGCCTGTTCTTGTGCTGCACTTTCCTACATTCTATGTTCTTATATATGTGTTGGTTCCAAATTGATGATGAAGTGTGAAATGTTCGGTACATTTTTTCAGCGTAAACATTCTGTAAATTTTGAATTGAATGAAAAGAATTAGCCCACGTCTTCTTGCATTATGGCGTGCACAACCTAAAGTTGTAGATCAAGGGTAGACATCCAGGCCAGGGACAGCATCAGTTACTGTGTGGATTGGCTTTGATGCCCCAAGGAAACGCCTCAGAGAGCAGTCATTCAATTTAGTGTGGGATGGTCTGGTCTGGATGTCCGCAGTCGCAACGCAGGGCTGCCTGTCATCCCCCACTTATGCAGGTGGTGGGCTGTTCTTGCATGGAGGGTGCGGATTCTGTTCCAGGGTTAGCCATTGCTTGCGATGGAGGTCAAAACCCGGTGGTTTCGCTATGGACCTCTCCGTTGTTGGTGTGTGGCATCTTTCTAGGCTCTGCACCACATCAGTCTTGGTCAAAGTCTTCAAGGGATTTAATTGGAAAGACCAGAAGTGTTACTGAGTCCATGCCTTCCATCAATCACCCATTCACACAAGTTATATGTTCATAAATTATAGGAGCAGAATAAGGCCATTCGGCCATCATTTCTACTCTGCCATTCAATCATGGGTGATCTATCTTTCCCTCTCAACCCATTCTCCTGCCTTCTCCCCCATTAACCCTGATGCTCGTAGTAACCAATGTTATGCCACTTTCTCTTCCCCTCCCTACACACCGAGGGCAATGCTACTACCTAGGCCAAATTACATGCAAACCTGCCATCTTTGGGGCGTGGGAGGAAACCGGAGCATCCGAAGGGAACCCACAGTGGGTCACAGGGAGAAGGTGCAAACTCCACACAGGCAGCACCCGAGGTCGAGATCGAACATAGGTCTCTGGCGCTGTGAGGCAGCAGCTCTACCAGTTCCGCCACTCTGCCACCCTGGAAGGATATTTGTAGCATAAAATATTTGGGTAATAAATAAGAACCGCAGAACATTTGTGTGTGGAGAGTTCACACTGACCTTTTATCCCTCATTTATGATATTGTTTACTGGGTACCAAGTTTACGTGTCCTGCTGTGCTGCTGCAAGGAACGATTTTATTGTTCTGTTGGGGACATGTGACAATAAAACATTCTTGACTCTTGAAGATCTCTACTTTACTGAGTAACCAGTGTGTTTAATCATTAAGGAGTTAAATTATAAGTTCATAAGACATAGGAGCAAAATTAAACCATTCGGCCCATCAGGTTTACTCCGCCATTCAACCATGGCTGATCTCTCTTTCCCTCTCGACCCCATTCTCCTGGCTTCTCCCCATAACCTTTGACACCTGTACTAATCAAGAACCTTTCAATCTCTGCTTGAAAATACCCAATGACGTGGTATCCACAGTTGTCTGTGGCAACGAATTCCACTGATTCACCACCCTCTGATCAAATAAAATGTCTCCTCGTCTCCTTTCGAAAGCATCAGAATTTGCAGTATTGTTGATTGCAATATTTTTGACAATGATAAATATTAAATGAATTTAGATAATTTCCCAGAAGATGTAGCCCACAGGATTAAACCTCCTCTACTCAGGCAAGTGATAGGTGGATACAGCACTATTGTATATGACTAAAGATTCCAGCATTTGCAGTATTTTATGTCTAAGAATTAGACAAATTAGGCACAGAGCATTTGCAGCATGTTTTATTTTTCATCTTGCTGACACAACGCGGCTGATATTTCACCCAAAATCTTCCGCTCTTGTGGTAAAAAATTCAGACTGATTATAATTATCACTATAATTATCAGTTACACCAGACTTAATGACCGTTAATGCAGGAAAGTGTTAAGTCAGGAGACACAGCAGTAGAGTTGCTGCCTCACGGCACCAGAGACCTGATCATAACCTCGGATGCTGTCTGTGTGGAGTTTGCACGTTCTCCCTGCGACCGCGGGGGTTTTCTCCGGGTGATCCGGTTTCCTGCCACATCCCAAAGACGTGCAGGTTTGAAGGTTTATGGACCTTTGTGTTTATTGTGTTTAGTGTGTACGATCAAACTAGTGTACGGGGATCACTGGTCGGCGTGGGCTGAAGGGCCTGTTTTCATACTGTATCTCTAAACTAGAAATCTTTAGACTGTACACTAGCATTATCCCACATCAGTCAAAGTCAAATGTATTCATCACATGCACCCGAGGGTGCAGTGAATGAATTTGCCAGCAGCGATACACTTAAAAAAAGAACACACAATACACAATAGAATTTAACACAAACATCCACCACAGATTCTTCACTGTGGTGCAAGGCAACAAAGTTCAGTCAGTGTTTAAGAAGGAAAGGCAGATGCTGGAAAATCGAAGGTAGATAAAAATGCTGGAGAAACTCAGCGGGTGCAGCAGTATCTATGGAGCGAAGGAAATAGGCAACGTTTCGGGCTGAAACCCTTCCTCATACAATTTATATCTCTTCACCAGAATCTTTGCGGCTAAAACTATTCTGTGAGTTGTGCCATTGCCAGAGCAGTGGAATTAGAAGATATGACTTGAACAGAGCTGTTACTCAGGGCTGCCAACATTGGGTGAGAGTTGGGAGTGAGAAATTGCGAGAGGACCAAGCCGAGGGAGCGTAGCAACCGGGGGGGCGGGGGTGTGGGAGGGTGTGTCCCCTCCATTGGTTTTGCATCTTTGCATCTTTCAGCTTGAAATTGTGCATACTGTAGCAAGTCTTTTAACTTACACTTGAATGCAATATATATGCTTTAAATTGGATTGGGGGGGGGGGGGTGGGAGGAGGGTGTGTCACTGCAACCTGGGTCTCACTGCACACCGGGTACTACGCCTGACCCTGACTCCAATTGCATACCTTCTCTCATTCCTGACCTGAGTCCAGCCTTACACCTGCCCCCCCTATTCTACCCTGATCATAGCTGCTTACCTGCTTAGGTTCCCAGTGCTGAACACTTCCCTGGTCCCAGCTTTTGACCTGCACACCAAGTACTATTCCAGACCTTGACTCTGGATGCACACTTGGCCTTGCTCCTAGCCCCTCTGCACTGACAATATATCTGGCCCACACATAAAGCCCCATATCTGACCCCCTGGATTTAACCTATTACGTTCAAGTCCACAGGTGCTTATCTAATGCGGTAATCTTTTATGGGGCACTTCACAGACCAAATTATATATAACAAAATTTGCTACATCCATTGGCTTCCTTGTTATCTAACATGCTAGTTACTTTGTCAAATAAGTCATCAATTGGTTGAACACAATTTCTCATCCATAAAATTATACTCACTCAGCAGTATAAGTATTCTGTTACCATTTCCTTCATTTTCCTAACAAACTGTCCTGAAGTCATTTTCACCCCCAATATTTTCAGTATTTTGCTGTCTTCCTCTCAGCTGGGACTTTTCCGAAATGCAAAGTCCAATAACTATATATTTAAGCAATGTTATTCTATTAATTGTGATCTTGAGAGTACATAATATTTTCTGTGGTATTCATAACACAGCAATGATAAAGAGATCTTTGTTTTGATTGCACCTACCAACATGCATACATTATTATTTTAAAGAAGGAACTGCAGATGCTGGAGAATCGAGGGTACACACAAAAGCTGGAGAAACTCAGCGGGTGCAGCAGCATCTAAGGAGCGAAGGAGATAGGCGACGTTTCGGGTCGAGACCCTTCTTCAGACTGGTCAGGGATCAGGGAAACGAGAGATATAGACGGTGATGTGGAGAGATAAGGAACAATGAGTGAAAGATATGCAAAAAAGTATCGGTGATAAAGGGAACAAGCCATTGTAAGCTGTTTGTGGTGTGAAAATGTGAAGCTGGTGCGACTGGGGTGGGGGAGGGAGATAGAGATAGAGGGAATGCCAGGGCCCGAGGGCTGAGGGAGAGGTGGGAAGGGGAGGAGACAGCAAGGGTTCCACGGGGTATGAGATGGAGGCGCAGGCAAGCCCCGAGGAAGCAGATGTGGGCTGTGGTATCGAGTGTCTGGGTGAGGATGTGGTCGTAGAGTTGGAGGGAAGGGGGTATCACAGAGGGGGAGCAGTTAGAGAGGAGGTTGTGAAAACTGTCTCCGTAGGGAGGAGGAGAACTTCTTCAAAGTAGGCCTACATTATTACATTACAGTTAATATGTACCGAGGGAAAATTTTTTGTTCCAATGCTCCTCATTCCCAATTACTTTTACATTGAAGTGATTGAAATCCAAATGAAGTTTAAATGGCATCATAGAAGTAAAACCTCCAGAATGGATGATATTCATTACGTGGTTGGTTGGGGTCAGTATTAGTATAATTACTATATTAAACTTTGAATCTTCAGATGTCCTGGTTCAAGCTAAAACTAAAGACAAATAATAATCTCCTCACACATTCCCCTGCAAGTATCTCTGTCACTCCTTTAAAATATGCCCCTTCTTTGAACAAGCTCTTAAACATCACATCTGAATCAGTTTCCATCTGATTACACTTGAGGATGTTCATCTACGTGTTCAATTAATAAAACAACGAGATTGGGGACATTTCTATTCAACCTGTCAAAGGAATTGGGGGGGGGGGGGGGGTTTAGAAATAGTCAGTGAGGTACACAAACATAATAATTGAGTGTCAAATGACAATAGTGCTACCTTCCCAATATTTAACTGAAGGAAATAATGGGTTATCAGGGCTGTATGTTGTGACAGGCAGCCTGACACCTTGCATGTCATTTTAATATTACACTTATCCCATCCCCCTGGATATTCCAGATTAATAAATTAAGGTTTTGTCAACTAATTACAAATCAGGCTAATTACAAATCAATAACATTAGCCAACTCCGAAACATGAAGCGCTGAGCATTGGGATCCAGACATCACGGACAACTGGCCTCAGTTCCCGCTCACATCTGGCAGTGTTCTCCGTCTGAAACAGGGGCTGTGGAGTGTTTTTGAAAGTTGGGAGGTGAGCCATCACTGATCACTGGCTTTGGGGGTACCCGGTGAGGGACCAAGTGGGGAGAGGGTGTGGAAGTGGGGTGTCTGCCCTCCCAGGGTTAGAGACTTTTTTAAAATTTGATGTATTAAAATCATGTTTTAGTGCATTGTAGAAGTATGATTTTCAATGTTTTTTGTATGATTTATTTTTAAGAGGTAACTTTTTAAGGGGTAACCTTTTCCACACAAAGGGTGGTGGGTGTATGGAACAAGCTGCCAGAGGAGGTAGTTGAGGCAGGGACCATCCCAAAATTTAAGAAAACAGTTAGACTGATACATGGATAGGGACAGGTTTGGAGGTATGGACCAAAAGCAGGTAGTGTAGCTGGGACATGTTGGCGGGTGTGGGCAAGTTGCGCTGAAGGGCCTGTTTCCACACTGTATCACTCTATGACTACATTATACCTCCACCATGCATGAATGCTTCAAAATCAAGTGATCGAGTTTTATTGCCATACACTCAAGCATAGAAACATAGAAAATAGGTGCAGGAATAGGCCATTGGCCCTTCGAGCCAGCACTGCCATTCAATATGATCATGGCTATTCATCTAAAATCAGTACTTCCGGTTTTTTCCCCATATCCCTTGATTTCGTCAGCCCAAGAACTAAATGTAACTCTCTCTTGAAAACATGCAGTGAATTGGCCTGCACTGCCTTCTGTGGCAGAGAATTCCACAGATTCACAGCTTTCTGTGTGAAGAAAGTTTGTCCTCATCTCAGTCCTAACTGGCCCCCCCTTTATTCTTAAACTGTGGCCCCTGGTTCTGAACTCCACCAACATTGGGAACATTTTTCTGCAAGTCAGCCCAGCAAACACTCGCCATCCCCGCTCCCATCCGCACCTGTCCCGCCGCTGCTTCTGCTCCAACTCCGTGGCCCAATCAGTTGATATTAGTTTTGAAATTTTCGTTGATCATAGAATTTCTCACGACAGAGCATGAGAAATTTGTGATCAGCATGAGAATTTGACAAAATGAGTGATTCTCACGCTCATTGCATGGTTGGCAGCCCTGCTTCTATAATCCCCCTATCTCCCGCACTCTCTCTCCCCCCCTCTCTCTCCTCTCTCTCTCCCCTGTTCGCTCTCTCTCCTCTCACCCCCTCTCCCCTCCCTCTCACTCTCTCCTCTCACCCCCCCTCTCTCTCTCTCCCATCTCCCCTCTCCCGTTCTCTCTTCTCTCTCTCCCCACTCTCTCCATTCTCTCTTCCCTCTCTCCCCCCTCTCTACCCTCATCTCACTCTCCCCCTCTCCTTTCTCGCCTCCCCTTTCTCTCTTCCCCTATCCTCCCACCTCACTCTCCCCCCTCTCTCTCACCTCCTCTCCTCTCTCTCCACCCTCCCCCTCTTTCCCCTAATCCGCTCTCCCTCTTTCCCCTTTCTCTCTCCTCTCTCTCCTCCCTCCTCTCTCCCTCTCTCCATCCTTCTCTATCTCTCCCTCTCTCTCCCCCCCTCTCTCTCTCCGCCCTCCCTCTCTCTCCCCTCCTCTCTACCCCATCTCTCCCCAATTTTTCCCTCCCACCTCGCTCTCTCTACCCACTCTCTCTCTCCTGTCTCTATCCCCTCTTTCTCTTTTCCCCTCTCCCTTTCCCCGTTTCTCTCTTTCCCTCTATCCCCTCCCTCTCTCTCTCCCTCTTTTACCACCCTTCTCTTCCCCCTCCTCTCCTCTCCACCACTCCATCTCCATCCACTCTCGCCTTCCCTTCTCTCCTCCTTTCTCCCTCCTCTCTTTCTCCCTCTCTCCCACCTCACGACAAAGGTAAAACAGTTATAATGGGTGACTTCAATCTACATATAGATTGGGTGAATCAAATTGGCAGGGGTGCTGAGGAAGAGGATTTCTTGGAATGTATGCGGGATAGTTTTCTAAACCAACATGTAGAGGAACCAACGAGAGAGCAGGCTTTTCTAGACTGGGTATTGAGTAATGAGGAAGGGTTATGGCCCTGTCTCACTGTGCGAGTTGACCCACGAGGTACCCCGAGTGACAGACTCGTGGCTGTGCACGAGACTGCAAGTTTATGATCAAGTGTGTAATACGAGTTCCCACGGGTATGTCATTGCTGCGATGTTCCCAGTTCCTCTCCCGAGTTAGCAAGTTCCTCTCCCGTTACTCTTGAGCCAACCGTGAATGAAGGTATGTTTTAATAAAGCAACAATGTTAAAATACATCTCCATCCTGTGGTTTTGAGTTATTTCAGCGCCGATGGGAAAATGCGCATCCTCCAGTAACCAAGCATTTCTTGTTGTTTTATGTTTTTAAATACTTTTTTGCAATGGATCTCTATTTTAAATAATTTTAAAAAAGGAAGCAGCCCGGGTGACTGACATTGAGCGGCCGCCAGGACCCGACAGCAGACACACACACACACACACACACACACACACACACACACACAGAGAGATACACACAGACAGCAGCTGGCCACCACTTCAGAGGAATTAAGCAGCTCGGGTGACTGAGCGGCCGCCGGGATCCGACAGTACACACACACACACACACACACACAGATAGACAGAGAGGGAGAGAGAGACACACACACACACACACACACACACACACACACACAGAGAGATACACACAGACAGCAGCTGGCCACCACTTCAGAGGAATGAGGCAGCTCGGGTGACTTTGAGCGGCCACCGGGACCCGACATCAGAACACACACAGATACACACAGATAGACAGAGAGGGAGAGAGAGAGAGACACACACACACACACACACACACATACACACAGATAGACAGAGAGGGAGAGAGAGAGACACACACACACACACACACACACACACACACACACACAGATACACACAGACAGCAGCTGGCCACCACTTCAGAGGAATAAGCAGCTCGGGTGATTAGCGGCCGCGGGATCCGACAGTACACACACACACACACACAGATAGACAGAGAGGGAGAGCGAGACACACACACACACACACACACACACACACACACAGAGATACACACAGACAGCAGCTGGCCACCACTTCAGAGGAATGAGGCAGCTCGGGTGACTTTGAGCGGCCACCGGGACCCGACATCAGACACACACACAGATACACACACACACAGATAGACAGAGAGGGACAGAGAGAGAGAGAGAGAGACACACACACACAACACACACAGATACACACAGACAGCAGCTGGCCACCACTTCAGAGGAATTAAGCAGCTCGGGTGACTGAGCGGCCGCCGGGATCCGACAGTACACACACACACACAGATAGACAGAGAGGGAGAGAGAGAGAGAGAGAGACACCACAACACACACACACACACACACACACACAGATACACACAGACAGCAAGCTGGCCACCACTTCAGAGGAATGAGGCAGCTCGGGTGACTTTGAGCGGCCACCGGGACCCGACATCAGGACACACACACAGATACACACAGATAGACAGAGAGGGAGAGAGAGAGAGACACACACACACACAACTCAGCGGACCAGGCAGCATCTCTGGAGAGAAGGAATAGAGTCGAGATCCTTCTTCAGACTTACCCGAAATGCCACCATTCCTTCGCTCCAGAGATGCAGCCTGTCCGCCGAGTTACTCCAGCATTGTGTGTGTCTATCTCGGTTGTGAACCAGCATCTGCAGTTCCTTCCAATCCCACACTCTCGGCCCGGGGGGGTGGATGGAGCATCACACGTGGACACATCCCACCCACCACCCCAGACTTGCCCCTTCGGCAGGTCTTTAAGCCGTTCATTGAGACAGAGTGAAGCCACGGGGCAGGCGCCTCAGTAATAAAGGACAAGTGGCAGAAAGGCGAAGATAGACACAAAATGCTGGAGTAACTCGGCGGGACAGGCTGCATCTCTGGAGCGAAGAAATGGGTGGCATTTCGGGTAAGTCTGAAGAAGGGTCTCGACTCTATTCCTTCTCTCCAGAGATGCTGCCTGGTCCGCTGAGTTACTCCAGCATTTTGTGTCTTCTTTGGTTCAGTCTTTACTCGAGCAAAAGAACAGATTATTAAAGTTCCCACGGTAGACTCACGAGACACTAAGATAAACGCACGGGGCCACTACGTTATTACAACGAGTTTAAATGTTTCCATTTTTAACGTGAACAGTTAATTTGACTCGTGGAAAAAATCAAACATGTTTGATTTTTTTCACGAGTTAACAAGTTTCCCGAGTACCTGCCGTTAGCGCCACGAGTCGATAAGTTGCTCGTGCGAGTTCCGACGTTCCCGCTACGTGATCACCACGAGTGAAAACTCGGGGTCACTCGTGGGCCAACTCGCACAGTGAGACAGGGGTTTTAGTTAGCAGCCTTGTTGTACGTGGCCCCTTGGGCAAGAGTGACCATAATATGGTTGAGTTCTTCATTAGGATGGAGAGTGACAGTGTTAATTCAGAAACAAGGGTCCTGAACTTAAAGAAAGGTAACTTTGAGGGTATGAGACGTGAATTGGCCAAGATAGACTGGCAAGTGATTCTTAAAGGGTTGACGGTGGATGTGCAATGGAAGGCATTTAAAGACTGCATGGATGAACTACAACAATTGTTCATCCCAGTTTGGCAAAAGAATAAATCAGGCAAGGTAGTGCATCCGTGGATAACAAGGGAAATCGGGGATAGTATAAAAACTAAAGATGAAGAAAACAAACTAGCCAGAAAAGGCAGTCTACCAGAGGACTGGGAGATATTCAGAGTCCAGCAGAGGAGTACAAAGGGCTTAATTAAGAAAGGGAAAATAGATTATGAAAGAAGAAAACTGGTACGGGAACATAAAATCTGACTGCAAAAGTTTTTTATAGATATGTGAAGAGAAAAAGGTTAGTTAAAACAAATGTAGGTCCCTTGCAGTCAGAAACTGGTGAATTGATCATGGGGAACAAGGACATGGCAGACCAATTGAATAACTACTTTGGTTCTGTCTTCACTAAGGAAGACATAAATAATCTGCCGGAAATAGCAGGGGACCGGGGGTCAAAGGAGATGGAGGAACTGAGTGAAATCCAGGTTAGCCGGGAAGTGGTGTTAGGTAAATTGAATGGATTAAAGGCCGATAAATCCCCAGGGCCAGATAGGCTGCATCCCAGAGTAGTTAAGGAAGTAGCCCCAGAAATAGTGGATGCATTAGTGATAAATTTTCAAAACTCTTTAGATTCTGGAGTAGTTCCTGAGGATTGGAGGGTAGCTAATGTAACCCCACTTTTTTAAAAAGGGAGGGAGAGAGAAAACGGGGAATTACAGACCAGATAGTCTAACATCGGTAGTGGGGAAAATGCTAGAGTCAGTTATTAAAGATGGGATAGCAGCACATTTGGAAAGTGGTGAAATCATTGGACAAAGTTAGCATGGATTTATGAAAGGTAAAATCATGTCTGACAAATCTTATAGAATTTTTCGAGGATGTAACTAGTAGAGTGGATAAGGGAGAACCTGCGGATGTGTTATATCTGGACTTTCAGAAGGCTTTCGACAAGGTCCCACATAAGAGATTAGCATTCAAACTTAAAGCACATGGTATTGGGGGTTCAGTGTTGATGTGGATAGAAAACTGGCTAGCAGACAGGAAGCAAAGAGTAGAGAGTAAACGGGTCATTTTCAGAATGGCAGGCAGTGACTAGTGGGGTACCGCAAGGCTCAATGCTGGGACCCCAGCTATTTACAATATATATTAATGATCTGGATGAGGGAATTGAATGCAACATCTCCAAGTTTGCAGATGACACGAAGCTAGGGGGCAGTGTTAGCTGTGAGGAGGATGCTAGGAGGCTGCAAGGTGACTTGGATAGGTTGGGTGAGTGGGCAAATGCATTACAGATGCAGTATAATGTGGATAAATGTGAGGTTATCCACTTTGGTGGCAAAAACAGGAAAGTAGACTATTATCTGAACAGTGGCCGATTAGGAAAAGGCGAGATGCAACGAGGACCTGGGTGTCATGGTACACCAGTCATTGAAAGTAGGCATGCAGGTGCAGCAGGCTGTGAAGAAAGCAAATGGTATGTTGGCATTCATAGCAAAAGGATTTGAGTACAAGAGCAGGGAGGTTCTACTGCAGTTGTACAGGGTCTTGGTGAGGCCACACCTGGAGTATTGCGTACAGTTTTGGTCTCCTAATCTGAGGAAAGACATTCTTGCCATAGATGGAGTACAGAGAAGGTTCACCAGACTGATTCCTGGGATGGCAGGACTTCTATATGAAGAAAGACTGGATAGACTCGGCTTGTACTCGCTGGAATTTAGAAGATTGAGGGGGGAATCTTATAGAGACTTACAAAATTCTTAAGGGGTTGGACAGGCTAGATGCAGGAAGATTGTTCCCAATGTTGGGGAAGTCCAGGACAAGGGGTCACAGTTTAAGGATAAGGGGGAAGTCATTTATGGCCGAGATGAGAAAACATTTTTCACACAGAGAGTGGTGAATCTGTGGAATTCTCTGCCACAGAAGGTAGTTGAGGCCAGTTCATTGGCTATATTTAAGAGGGAGTTAGATGTGGCCCTTATGTCTAAAGGGATCAGGGGGTATGGAGAGAAGGCAGGTAAGGGATACTGAGTTGGATGATCAGCCATGATCATATTGAATGGCGGTGCAGGGTCGAGGGGGCCGAATGGCCTACTCCTGCACCTATTTTCTATGTTTCTATTTCTATATGAGTTCTGAAATTTTTGTTGATCACAGAATTTCTCACGACAGAGCGTGTGAAATTTATGATCAGCGTGAGGACGTGAGAAGTTCCCAAATGTGTTATTTTCACGCTCAAAGCGTGAGAGTTGGCAGCGCTGTGTTACTATATGCTTGCTTTCAGGAAATGATGTCACTGGATGGTTGAAGAGGCTGGCATTAGTTCCAAAACACTTGATAAATCCAGAGGTCCGGCAGCTCCTTATCCTCAGTGTGAATCCAGAGCTGCCTGTGTTCACATGGATTCCCCGCTCTTCTGGCTGCTTATAGCACTATTAGGTAAAGCAAATTTACTTGACTCTATGTGTAGGAAGAAACTGCAGATGCTGGTTTAAACCAAAGATAGACACAAAATGCTGGAGTAGCTCAGCGGGACAGGCAGCGTCTTTGGAGAGAAGGAATGGGTGACATTTCGGGTCGAGACCTTTCTTCAGACTAGTTAGGGATAAGGGAAACGAGAGATATATTAATGATGATGTAGAACGATAAAGAACAATGAATGAAAGTTATGGAAAAGTAAGTAACGGTGATAAAGAAAACAGGCCATTGTTAGCTGTTTGGGGGTGAAAACGAGAAGCTGGTACGACTTGGGAGGGGGAGGGATGGGGAGAGAGAGGGAATGTCGGGGTTACTTGAAGTTAGAGAAATTAATATTCATACCACTGGGCTGTAAGCTGCCCAAGCAAAAATATGAAATACTGTTACTTGGAGTTAGAGAAATCAATATTCATACGACTTGTACTTGACTCTTTGTCCATTTTGATTTCAATTTATTGATTTACCTTGATAGAGGCCTGGATAGAATGGATGTGGGGAGGGTGTTTCCACTTGTGGGAGAGTCTAGGGCCAGAATAAAAGGACACACCTTTAGAAAGGAGAAGAGGAGGAATTTCTTTAGTCAGAGGGTGGTGAATCTGTGGAATTCATTGGCACAGAAAACTGTGGAGGCCAAGTCAGTGGTTATTTTTTAAGGTGGAGAATGATAGATTCTTGATTAGTACAGGTGTCTGGGGCTATGGGGAGAAGGGCAGGCGAATGGGGTTGAGAGAGCCATGTTTGAATGGCGGAGTAGACTTGATGGGCCGAATGACCTAAGTTTGCTCCTACAACTGATTAACTTATGTATCTGGTGAGAATTGATAACTAAGACTGCTACGAGATACAATACTTCTAAGTGATGCTGCGTTTAAAGTTCTAACAGAAAAAGGAAGTTGATAACTAAGAAAAAGAGGATGCATTTTGTAGATGCATAATCTGGGCAGGAGTTTAACCAGAGTTGTCAACAATAATGGAGAAATTCTCAAATGGATAACATAACTGGTTGATAACTGAGCGTTCCCAAATTTTGATTTTAAAACTGGGAATGAAGACTAACATAAGCTGAACTTGATTTTCACAGCAATAAAACACAGTGCGCTGGAGTAACTGTGCATGTCGGGCAGCATCTGTGGAGGAAATGGACGGGAGACATTTTGGGTTGCAACCCCCCCCCCCCACCGAAACGTCTCCTATCCATTCCCTCCACAGATGCTGCCTGACCTGCTGTTAGTTATTGGAAATTTGAACACGTCTATTACCTGTTGAATGAAGATTTTTCTGACTTCTCGCCTATTTTTAAGGTTATGTCCATTACCCTAAACCATTGATATATACTGCCACAGTCAGAGTGAGGCCATACGCAAATTGGAGGAACAGCACCTCATATCTCATCTGGGCAGTTTACAACCCAGTGGACTCGGTGAGCCGAAGTGCCTGTTTCAGCACTATATCTCTTAGTATCTCTAAACACAGTGGCGCAGCGGTAGAGTTTCTGCCTTACAATGCTCTCAGCGCCAGAGACCCGGGTTCGAAGCCGACAACGGATGCTGTCCATATAGAGTTGATACGTTCTCCCCGTGACCAGCTTGAGTTTTCTCAGAGATCTTCAGTTTCCTCGCACTCTAAAGACGTACAGGTTTGTAGGTGAATTGGTGTGGTATCAATGTAAATTGTCCCTAGTGTGTGTAGGATAGATAGCGTTAATGTGTGGTGATTGCTGGTCGGCGTGGACTCCGTGGGCCGTAGGGCCTGTTTCCGCGCAGCATCTCTAAACTAAACTCAACTAAACTTCATCATGTGAGGATGTAATTGTGTTTTGATCTTGATCCAGTGCCTACCACATCACGGACCCACATGGCAAGGTGCCGCAACGAAGCATCATCGACCTGGCCGGTATGCTTCAATGTAGCACAGGGCGATTATTCTCCTACTTGGTGTACGGCTGTTATTGTGGACTCGGAGGGAATGGCTGGCCACGGGACCGCACAGATTGGTGAGGATGATTCCCAAACTTTCCTTTTATATATAATTGCAGTGGTAAAATGGCTGCCTCACAGCGTCACCGTTCGATCCAGTCTATGGGTTCTGTCTGTACAGAGTTAGCACGTTCCCCCTGTGACCGCGTGGGTTTTCTCCGGGTGCTCCGGTTTCCTCCAACATTCCAAGGGAGTACAGGTTTGTGGGTTCGTTGGCATCTGTAAATTGTCCCCAGTGTGTAGGATCGTGCTAGTGTATGGGGTGATCGCTGGTCATCGCAGACTTGGTGGGCCGAGGGGCCTGTTTCAGTGCTCTACCTCTAAACTAAATTAGTGCACAAGTACTTTCAAAGATACAACGTGGAAACAGGACCACCGAGTCCACAAATTATTCGGTGGACCGAGCGGCCTGTTTCTCCGCTGTCTCTCTAAAGTCTAAAGTCTAACTGCAGTCACTTAGAATCAGGGTTTGTTGGCCTTGGGGCTGATGTATCTGAATTATTTATGGAACCAAAACCAACTAGGGACAATTGTAACATTTACAAAGCCAATTAACCAACCTGTACATCTTTGGAGTGTGGGGGAAACAGAAGATCTCAGAGAAAACCCACGCAGGTCACCGGGAGAACGTACAAACTCCATACAGACAGCACCCGTAATCGGTGTACAGAAATAGTACAAGGGGACTGTGTACAAGAGTCGGCCAGATTTAGCGAAATCTTCAAGTCCCTGTTGCTGTAAGTGCAGTTTCCTAACCGGGCCGTGAAGGCCCATTGTCATGGCAGCGTTGTAGGGTCACTCTGGCCAAGTGCAGCCGTTGGAGTCCTCCACCGCTCCGTGCCGCTGCAGGCTGTGTACGGTCCACACGGGATGCTCCAGTCTCCTACCGTATCCCCCACAGGTCAGTAGATTAATGCCCCCTGCTTTACTCACTCTATACTCATGACTGCGTAGCCGGTCATAGTGCGAACTCCATCATCTAGTTCGCTGACGACACCACTGTTGTGGGACGTATCACTGATGGAGATGAGTCAGGGTATAGAAGTGAGATCGACCGTTTGACCAAATGGTGCCAGCACAATAACCTGGCTCTCAACACCAGCAAAACCAAGGAACTGATTGTGGACTTTGGAAGGGGTAGGATGGGGACACATAGTCCCATTTATATCAACGGGTCGATGGTGGAGAGGGTCAAGAGCTTCAAAATCCTGGGCGTGCATATCTCTGGGGATCTCTCCTGGTCCAAGAACACGGATGCAATTATAAAGAAAGCACATCAACGCGTCTACTTCCTGAGAAGATTACGGAGAGTCGGTATATCAAGGAGGACTCTCTCAAACTTCTACAGGTGCACAGTAGAGACCATGCTGACCGGTTGCATCGTGGCTTGGTTCAGCAATTTGAGCTTAGGGGAGAGGAAAAGACTGCAAAAAGTTGTAAGCACTGCCCAGTCCATCATCGGCTCTGACCTCCCTAGTATAGAGGGGATCTATCGCAGACGCTGCCTCAAAAAGGCTGCCACCATCATCAAAGACCCACACCATCCTG
Source organism: Okamejei kenojei (assembly GCA_035221665.1). Lineage (NCBI taxonomy): Eukaryota > Metazoa > Chordata > Chondrichthyes > Rajiformes > Rajidae > Okamejei > Okamejei kenojei. Next base: position 15,954 of record JAVHYY010000925.1, on the reverse strand, counting down.
GCCACTCACTCATCTTCCCACTGCCTTCAGGTAGAAGGTACACTAGCCTGAAATATGCCACTTCTGATACTAATTTGGTTTAAATTTTAGAAGCAATCATGACAGAATATGAATTCTTACCTCTTAATCAGTGCTCTGGGCCTCTGGACTATTAGTTCTGCAATGTTATCTCTATCCTACACTGTTTTTCTAAACTTCAGAGATTAGTGTTGTATTTGTATGTAGTTATGTAAACAAGTCATCTGGTCTGCAAATGTTGGCATATACGCACGTATACCACCTACATACCACCAGGGGGTGCCGCACAATTGGCAGCCCCGCCAACAGTCTGTCTGTTTTTTTCGTCTTTTGTTGTTATTTTTAGCGTGTTTAAGAAGCTTATGTAAATGTTCTCCGGTTTGTTTTATGTGGGGATAGTGGGATGGGGTTGGGGGAAACATTTGATAAAATCTCTTACCTTGCCGGAGATCCCCTCGATGGCCTAACATCATGGAGCTGGAGATTTGGAGCCCCACTGCAAAGCGTGGACCTACCATCGGGGTCGATCCCTTGCCTGGGATCGCTCTCCAATCGCGGCCTGCGGACTTTACCATCAAGATCTCGTAGTCTCGGTGTAGGCCAAGGATGTCGGGAGCTCCAACGACGCGGCAGGTTTGAGCAGCCCGACCTGGGGTCCGATCGCTCAGCGCGGGGAGCTGACAATTCCCCCCCGATGCGGGAGCTTGATCGACCCGACGCGGAGAGCCCAAACGCTGCCGGCTAAGGGAGTCAAGATGTCCCTTCAACGAAAGGCTTGAGCCCCCTGACCGCGAGAACAAAGAAACATAGAAAATAGGTGCAGGAGGAGGCCATTCGGCCCTTTGAGCCAGCACCGCCATTCATTGTGATCATGGCTGATCGTCCCCAATCAATAACCCGTGCGTGCCAGCTTCCCCATATCCCTTGATTCCACTAGCCTCAAGAGCTCTATCTAATTCTCTTAAATCCATCCAGTGATTTGGCCTCCACTGCCCTCTGTGGCAGGGAATTCCACAAATTCACAACTCTCTGGGTGAAAACGTTTTTTTTTTCACCTCAGTCTTAAAGGGAAGAGATTGAACTTTTTTTTTAACTTCCATCACAGTGAGGAATGTGGAAGCGTCACTATGGTGGATGTTTATGTTAAAGTGTATTTTGTGTGTTCCATTGCTTTTTATTTGTTTGACTGACTTGGCAAATGAAATTCCTCGTATGTTGCAAAACATACTTGGCTAATAAAGTATTATTGTATTGTATTGTATGTAGAATTCTCTGCATTGGAATAAATTAGCCTTGTTTGAAATTCTGTGTCCTCTAAATGCAAGTAAACTGCAAACAAAACTCACCAGCTATATCGAAAGGTTCATCTTAAGATACCATACGGTGAAACCTTTACTTTTAGAGTAAAGGTTTCCGAGTAGGAATCAGTCTTTGAAAAACGTGATCATCAGCTCCAAGACAATGATATCCATCCTTGGATAGGATATACTCGTCCACTAGTGGGAGAGTCTAGGGTTAGAGGTCATAGCCTCAGAATTAAAGGACGTTCTTTTAGGAAGGAGATGAGGAGAAATTTATTTGGTCAGAGGGTGGTGAATCTGTGGAATTCTTTGCCACAGAGGGCTGTAGAGGACAAGTCAGTGGATATTTTTAAGGCAGAGATAGATTCTTGATTAGTACGGGTGTCAGAGGTTATGGGGAGAAGGCAGGAAAATGGGGTTAGGAAGGAGAGATACATCAGCCATGATTGAATGGTTGAGTAGACTTGATGGGCTGAATGGCCTAATTCTACTCCTATCACTTATGATATTCTGTTTTTGAAATGATCTCGCTCTATCTAACTGCATCCATATTTCCTTAAACTTGTATGATGATGCGTTCTGCCACAATGGCTGGTACAGGAAAAGACACAATGTGCTGGTGTAACTCAGCGGGTCAGGCAGCATCTCTGGAGGCAATGGATAGGTGAAGTTTTTGGTCAGGACCCTTCTTCAGAACGATTTTGTATTAGGAGATAAAAAGCCGGATGAGAGGTGGGAGCAGGACAAAGCCTGGCAAGTGATAAGGAACTGCAGATGCTGGTTTACACCAAATATTCACACAAAATGCTGGAGTAACTCAGCGGGTCAGGCGGTATCTATGGAGGACACGGATAGGTGATGTTTTTTTGTCAGGACCCTTCTTAAGTCTGATTTTAGAGTAGGGGGAGAAATTTGGAAGAAAGGTCGGGGGTCAGGACAAAGCCAGGCACGGGATAGACGTGTAAAAGGAACTGCAGATGTTGGTTTACAAAAAAAAAGACACAAAATGCTGGAGTAACTCAGCGGGATGGGTTAGGCAGCATCTCTGAAAATCTTCATGAAACAGAGAGTAATGGACATAAAGATCACTTTCCAATTGTTTCTCTGGGCTTGCATTTTAATTAAAGAAATGGAAAATTGTTGAGTTGAGTTTAGTTTACTGTCATGTGTACTGAGGTACAGTAAAATACTTCTGTTGCGTGCTAACCAGTCAGCAGAAAGACAACACATGATTAAAGTCGAACCATTCACAGTGACAGATACATGATAAAGGGAATAACGTAAATAACGTTTAGTGCAAGATTACTGTCCCTGAATCTGGAGGTGTGCGTTTTCACACTTCTATACCTTTGGCCCAATGGCAATCATCTACTGCTGAGCCGGTTAACAATTTGTTTTGTCCCTCATCATTGTCACATTAAACAAAGCGCCCAGTCAATTATTTATGACTCCTTCCTCTCTTCCTTCATTTGCTCCTTAAGGTGCTGCTTTAATCATGACTGCTGTTATGGGAGAGCGGAGTCTGCTGGTTGTCACCCCAAGTTTGATAGCTACAGCTGGTCCTGCCACAGAAGTACACCGAGCTGTGGTGAGTATTTGACAAGGTAACTCTGAAAGGAGGCATCGCACTTTGGGAAACAATCATCGGGAGGTGGGAGTGCGAGAGGCTTGAAGTGTGCAGTGTATCTGGAAACTAGCAAATAGGCCAGGCCCAGTAAATATCAGAAGCCAGTATTACATGCGTGCATGTATGTCTATTGTCTATTTTCTCTGGATGCTTTCAAGAGAGCATTAGATAGAGCTCTTAAAGAAAGCGGAGTCAGGGGATATGGGGAGAAGGCAGGAGCGGGGTACTGATTGTGGATGATCAGCCATGATCATATTGAATGGCGGTGCTGGCTCGAAGGGCCAAATGGCCTACTCCTGCACGTATTGTCTATTGCATCATTGTCTTCCAATTGAACCAAACACTTAATAGTTGGTGAGTTCATATGTGTGGTAGCTATCATTGACCTTTTTGTCCATCATTGACCAGTCCTGGTACCTGATTGATAGTGTGTGAGGTCCCTGGTTCAACTCCGATGTTTCAGCACCAATTTGTAAATTTAGGGTGGCACAGTGGTAGAGTTGCTGCTTTACAGCACCCGAGACACGGGTTCGATCCTGACTACAGGTACTTGCCTGGACGGAGTTTACCTGTTCTGCCTGTGACCTGCGTGGGTTTTCTCAGGGTGTTCCGGTTTCCTCCCACAATCCAAAGATGTGCGGGTTTGTAGGTTAATTGGCTTCAGCAAAATTATCTCCAGTATGTAGGATAGAACTGGTGTATGTGTGATCGCTGGTCGGCACGGACTAGGTGGGCTGAAGGGCCTGTTTCATGCTGAATCTCTTCTTAAAGTCCAAGATAGGGAATAGTAATGGGTACTTGCTAAAAACTGCAGGGATCACACGACATACGCCAGGTAATGAAATGTCATATCTTACTGTGTTAGAAGGAACTACAGATGCTGGTTTACAACAAAGATAGACACAAAATGCCGAACTAACTCAGTGGGACAGGCAGCATCTCTGGAAAGATGGAATGGGTGGTGTTTCAGGTCGAGACCCTTGTTCAAACTGTCTGGCTGTATGCGTGTCATATCATACTGATCTGCTCCTGGCCCTTGATTCAGTAACAACCCCCTTCCCCCATCTCTTTATGCTGTGCCCCTCCTCCACCCTGGTGCATATTCATTTCTCCCACAATTCTGCCCCTCTTTCCCCCTCGATACACCCCTGTCGACATCCCACCTTCTGACTTTACATTTCACTCCCCTTCTCTCCTTATGAATGAATGAATGAATAAGTTTATTGGCCAAGTATTCACATACAAGGAATTTCCCTTGGTGCTCCACCTGCAAGTGACAACATAACATACAGTGACAGTTAGAAATGACACATAAAATATTAAACATTAATCATTAAATATCTGACACCCTTTTGTCTCCTTTCAATCTCTATCCTTGGCCCACTCATCTGCTAATCAAACATAGGGTGAAGTTGCCTGATCAGTAGGGAGAGGTTGAGCAGGCAGGTTGGAGCGCAGGAAGATGAAGGGTGATCTTATTGAAGAGCATAAGATAGTGAGATGAATAGATTGGGAGACCTGAACTAAATGTGTTTCAAAATAACCTATTTGATTACGGGTTAATAACTGGAAAAAAACTTATTTAAACATTTTGGAAAAACGCTCCTATACCACCAATAAACATGTGGATTTCAATGATGTTTGAAACACTACACCTGGAAGATATTCCTGGCAGGCAAATCAGATAACTTTTGTAGGTCATTTATAAACTTACTACAAGTATAATGGTACTACAATGGTACTTTAATAAGGCATCGGTGTCAGGACTTGGTAAAGGGGGATGAAAAGTGTCAAGTTGGTATATCCTTTTTGTGTGATGGTCATAATAGAGCAACTGTCTTTTTTCTTTTTTCTCTTTTTTCTTTTCTAGGGTCTATCTCTTAATTTATTTTCTCTAATTCCTGGTCTAAAGGGTCTTTCTTCTTTCCTTTTGTCACGCTTCTACACTATCACTATTCTCTTTCACTTTCTCTATTTTCTCAATTTCTATCCTTTCCTAATAGTAGCAATGTTACAAAATATTGAGATTTTAAAAATCAATTTTTAAAANGTCTGCAATTTACCCCATCAGATAACGCATACAAAGAAGTTTGATTTGACACCTAATTCACTTTCATATCTTCAGTATTAAAAAAGTTATGGCCATTTGCATACTCGGAAATTAGCATTTTGTTCCCCATTGCCTTTCCATTGACTTAACACAAAAGCTGTGATCTAGGACAGTCAAAAGCCCATAACCTTCTTAAAAATTAAAAGAACTGAAAGAAATTTTCAGTTATTATAGATTGAAGCATTCTGGAAATTAAAGCATATAATTAGTTAGTTACCCAATTGTAGCTAATTACAAAATTCAATTACGAGATCTAAACATCTATCCATTTCTAAATAAAATATTAACATTCTTTTTAAAGCCTAAGTGTCCAAATAACATTCACACAAGAATTCACAATATAACATGATTTTTAAATCTAATTGTTATGAATTTATAGGCCAAATTGAAGGAATTTAGTGTTTAATGCCCATAAATTAATGGGCATTTTAAACAGCTTGCGAGTGGGATTTTCTGGAACACGATGGATTGGAACGTTTCGGTTGCCGTGAGTTTAAACCCCATATCGGCAGGAAAAATTCTGCCGGTTCCTATGGGGAATAAACGACCGTTTCACAGCATGAAATATTGATTAAAGTCACCTAAACAAGCAAGTGTGTATGTAAAAATAGACAGCTTTCACTTACCTGTCCCCTACGTAAAATCGGTCCCCGTTGTCGGCGTTCACGGCATTAAGAGCTAATTTTTACTTTACTGCAGCGCAGAAATAGTCGGGCGATTTAAAAAAAAAAATAATTAACATACCGGCAGTCGGAACGAATCTCCAGAAATAGCTCGCATTCCAACAAAATATTATTCCGGTGGCAAGGGAAAACACGCATTTTAACCCCCCCCCCCCCTAAAGGCGCCAAAGTTGCGCACAAGGCCAGCGGCAGAACTGCAGCACCGCTGAAAGTAAGTTTTGTAACATACCTACTAATAGCTTTAAAACATGAAGGGGTACAATAAATGTAATAATATGTACGTGGCGTGTATTAATGTAATCTACTGTACTTCTAATAAATTAAAAAGAATTAAAAAAAATAGATTGGGTAAATAGTCTTTTGCCCAGAGTAGATGAATCAAGAACCAGAGGACATTGGTTTAAAGTGAGGGGGGAAAGATTTAATAGGAAACCTGAGGGCAACTTTTTTTACGCAGAGCGTGGTAATGTTATATGAAATGAGCTGCCCGGAGGAGGTAGTTGAGGCATGGGTACTATCACAAAGTTTAAAAAAAAACATTTGGACTAGTACATGGTTTGGAGGGATATGGGCCAAACGCTAGGGCAGGTGGGACTAGTGTTGATGGAGCAATGTTGGTCGGTGTGGGCAAGTTGGGGCTGTTTTACACTATGACTAATGACTTTATTAGTATGCTTTGTTAGTAATGGGCTTGCATCAATGTGCTGGAAGAGGCGGGATGATGGAAACGCTTGCAATCTAATGTCCAATGGAATTTGATCCCCTTATTAGTCCTTGAGACTGATCTTATAACATGGATGCTATGAATGAACGAGTTGTATGGAAGCACAATTAGAACATTAAGATAATACCGCGTACAACATTCACAATTGTTTTGGTTCATTGAGTTTATTGTGGAGAACATGGTGAGTAGTGAAAAGGGCATTCAGTACCCAAGAGAAAGAACTGTAATCATATCCAAACTGGGCATGGGCACTCCAAAAGAGCATAAACATGCAGACTGTTTGGATGAACTGGTTGCTGTTTCAACAATGTAATTCAAAAATCAAAGATAGACCCAAAAGGCTCGAGTGACTCAGCAGGTCAAACAGCATCCCTGGAGAAAAGGAATGGGTGACGTTTCGGGTCGAGACCCTTCTTCAAACCCTGATGAGTCTATTTTTGGGTCTATCTTTGTTTTATTAGTTTAAACCAGCATCTGCACATTATTCAAAAATCACATCTTTTCACACTTCTACAGCAAGCTGTCCGAGGCATCTAACCATAAAAGGGCTTCTTCTAAACCTTCAATTGCAAACATTCTTACTAACATATTTTTTTTCTTAATTAGTCTGCTTTTGCTAAATTTCTGATTATTGTTGAACATGAAGTACGAATGATATCAAATATTTTGTTTGAAGAAGTAACTTGACCCAACAGTTAAATTAATATTAAAGATATGGTCATTGACCCAAAATTCTCCAGCACGACTTGATCTTGGCTGCGTATTTTAAGTTTATTTCTGCAACCCAGGTTACCGTGGTTTATTAAGCTTGTACTTTATCTCTTAATAATCTACTCAGAACTCACTTTTATTTCTTGTGCAAGTATTTAGCAAGGACTTATTATAATATTAGTAACCTCTTAAAAGGTAAAATGGATATTGATTGACCTTCTATAAACAGGAACACATGCTGACCTGTAAAACATGTGTAAAAGTAAAAGTATCGTCTTGTGTGCCAAATACATGTCCTGCAGATGAATTGATATTCGTAAATGTTGAAGTGAATGTCATAAAGTAAAAATGTTCTATGAGAATAGGCAGAGATATTGATGGGATTTCGCCATATTGAGGAAAATTGGGCCCAATACATTGGAATCCAAACTCTTGTGGGGCACAAAACTGGTGCTTTGTAAACTATCAAGTACCTGGTTAAAAATCATTAAAGAAAGACACAAAGTGCTGGAGTAACTCAGTTGCAGTACTTCAGTCCAAAGACAAACATGAACTATTTCAGGAAAGGCGGCAACAATCACGGGTGCACACTTTGACAAAATAATGCAGAATACAAATCTGTGCGTTACTGAGTCTGTAGAACTGTTGGGGGCAAAACCACTGCCTTTGGTCTAGAGCTAGTCCTCAATAGGGTATCCTGGTCCACATAGACAAGTTGAGCTGAAGTGCCTGTTTCCGTGCTGTCTGACTCTACGACTCCATGTGTTCAAAGTCCTGGGAATAGGACCCGAGGTCAGGATTGAACCTGGTTCTCTCTGGCGCTGTGAGGCAGTAGTACTGCCAGTTGCGTCACTGTGCAGCTCTGTTGCTGTTGTGGAGTGAGGCAGTGGAGGTGGCATTAAGGATGACACCTCCAACAAGCGATAGATGGTGTTAGTTTGATTGTACAACACAAGACTAGAACACAAACTATGCAGCAACGAGTGCTTTAAAGGTGAGGTGAGGGAGGGGGGGGGGGGGGGAGATTGAATAGGAACCCGAGGGGAAAGTCTTTTACACAAAGGGTGGTGGGTGTATGGAACAGGAACGAGCTGCCGGAAGAGGGAGTTGAGGCAAATACTGTCATATCGTTTAAGATGCATTTGGACAGGGTACGTGAATAGATAGGTTTGGAGGGATATGGCCAAGGTGGGACTAGTGTAGAAGGGGCCACGTTTGTATGACTCTATGATCCTGTAAGTAATGATATTTTATTTTATTACAGGGGTACCACAATACCAGATGTGAAAAGATGATTTGTGAATGTGATGTGGTGCTATCAAAATGCTTAAAGAGCCCCGAACTACCAGAACAGATATGCGTTATGGCCCAATTTAACCTTTTGGGCAATTCAAGGCCAAGGTGTTAAGGCCCTTGGAGAAAAAAAATCAATGCCTATTGTGAATTGTTAATTATGTCTGAGCATGAAACTAGCTTTGATTTAACTCCGTATAAGAAGTCGGCAACAAAAGCTTTTCACTGTAATTACCTCGGTACACGTGACAATAAACTGAATTAAAACCAAAAAAATATTGTACAGAAAAATCACGTTCACTTTGCATCCTGCGGAACCAAGGATCACAGGAAATTATACAATAGGTGCATGAGTAGGCCATTCGACCCTTCGAGCCAGCACCACCATTCAATGTGATCATGGCTGATCATCCCAAATCAGTACCCCGTTCCTGCCTTATCCCCATATCCCCTGACTGCTATTTTTAAGAGCTCTATCTTAGCTCTCTCTTGAAAGCATCCAGAGAACCTGCCTCCTCCGCCCTCTGAGGCAGAGAATCCACAGACTCACCACTCTCCGTGAGAAAAAGTGTTTCTCGTCGTCCGTTCTAAATGCTTACTCCTTATTCCTTAAACTGTGGCCCTGGTTCTGGACTCCCCTGAACATCAGGGCACGTTTCCTGCCTCTAAACGTGCCCAAGCCCTTAACAATCTTATATGTTTTTTCAATGAGATCCCCTCTCAATCCTTCTACACCTGCAGAGAGTACAAGCACAGCTGCTCCATTCTTCTCAGCATATGACAGTCCACCATTCCAGAATTAACCTTGTAAACCTACGCCGCACTCCCTCAATAGCAGAATGTCCTTCCTCAAATTCAGGGGATCAAAACTGCACAACAACACTCCAGGTGTGGTCTCACTAGGGCTCTGTACAACTGCAGAAGGACCTCTTTGCTCTTATATTTGATTCCTCTAGTTATAAAGGCCAACATGTCATTAGCTTTCTTCACTGCCTGCTGTACCTGCATGCTTACTTTCATAGCCTGATGTACAAGGACCCCCAGATCCCATTGTACTTCCCCTTCTCCCAACTGGACGCCATTTAGATAGTAATCAGCCTTCCTGTTTTTTTTTTTTGTTAAATATTTTTATTAGACGTAAGTACATATTAATAGAGTATACTTCTCACATACATTCGTAATTTTATTAATATTAACAATTATGTCTTATATATTTCTATACTTTTTTTTTACAGGTAAGAAAAGATAGAGAAAAATAAAGTAAGAGTAGAAATGAATGGAGTATTAAAAAAGTTATTCATCATTGGAGATATATCCATGATTTGTTATACGTGATTCTTCATCTATTCCATTATTCAGGCTTCAGTCAGGCTCTCGAACCGAAGCACATTTTGACCCTTTAGATATTGCATAAATGGAGGACCATATTCCTCTGAAAAAGATCCAACTTGTCCCAATAGGAAAGCCTTAATCTTCCAGATGGAAGTGTCTCCGACATCCTGTAATCCACATTTTGATTGTGGGGGATGTAGGACCTTCCAGAATTTCAATATTAAAATTTTTCCCAATTAATCTCCTCACAATTATTAAGTTATGTTGTGCTATTTCCGGGATGTTGTAAAATATTTCTTATAAAACAGCCTGGACTAATCAAAGTTTGGTCCATATACATTGACAAGAAAATGTTTTTGTGGCATTTAATTCTCCTATTACAATAATGTATCTGCCATCATTAACAGTTTATAGAGTCGATATAATGTATGAATTTTTAAAGTGCCTTTTAACGTAATAATATTGATATGCCCTCTTGATTTGTGTGTAAAAGAAGAATGAACTATTTTTATCTATCCATTTTAGCTTTCAGCCTATGCTCGTCATCTTTTTTTAAATGTGTTTCTTGAATGAAAATCACATCAGCTTAAAATTGCTTTTAAATGCGCTAAACCAAATATACTTTACAATACTATCTCTCTATGATTGGTTCATTAATACTTTAACGTGTTTCCAGTACAAAATTGTTATTCTTCATACCCATATTATTTTTAAGTCTTGCATTCTTTGGTCTTTGGTGTCTATTATAGAGCCACAGGTTCAGTTCAACAGACCCGACATCACACGAGACTGCCGAATAGACGAAATTTATAAAACCCTTAATGTCTCTTCACGTATATATCTACTTTGATCCATTTGTGGTATACTCCATTCAAACTTGAAAATAATAATGATAGTTTATAATAGTAAGAAAAGGAGGATAGATAAGAAATTAGTATTGTGCACCAAGAAGGAAATAAAAATACATATAGTATTAGTGTAGTTAGTGCTAGCCATGCTAGCTTGGCTAACCATCTACCGACTTCCGTAGTTGTGTTGTGAAACTTAAACCAGCCCTTTATATCTTGGAATTTTTATTCGCATATCAATATTTTTACGGGGTATTAAATTTTAAATATATTTGGATTAAAATAGTCGGAATTTGAGGATCAAGTGTTTTAAAACTTGTTTGAAAATCTAATTAAAAATAAAATTAAAAAAAACAAAAAGGAAAGACAAGAAAAATAAAAAATGAGAATTTCTAGTAAAAAGAAAGAAGGTTTCCAAAGAGGACAAATGAAATCAAACTCTATATTTGACTCTAATCATTCATTATAAGTAACATTGGTCATTAGTGATAATTATTAATTGCTGATTTGTAAAAATACGGTCTATAATTTTAGTATTTATTAGTTATTTGTATTAGTAGTGCATTTATACTAATATTAGTATCCATGGGAGAGTTGTCCAATCCCACGTCTTTCTCCGCAGTGCTTAGTATCACTTCAATTCCATCCGTTCCTGCAAAGTCTGTGTTATTCAGTGGTGAGGGATCAAGCATCCTTCACAGCCTTAATCTACTGAGCAAAGTCAATGCTTTCCACAGGATTGGCGGAAGAAATGTTCCTTTTTGTTGTACGTGACTCTTAGGGTGGCTGGATTAGCTCAGACCTATTTCAAATTCTCTCACTACCCTCAGGATACTTTTAGTCTCATTAAATGCTTTTCGTTTCCTGAGACCTCTGCTGGGTAATCTCGATAAAATACTGATCTATGTCCTTCAATAGAAGATTTCTGTTTCTGATGTTTTTGCATTTTTTCCTCATGACGTGTGTACTGTAGCTTTTATTATAATTTGTCTTGGGGGAGCATTTTGTCTTGTCTGGCGTCTCATCACTCTATGTGCTCGGGCTAGTAAAGGCTTTTGATCCAGAGATAACCTTTTGCAGTAAATTTGCAGTGAATTATCGGGGATCTTGATCTTTCTCTTCCCCTTCTGGAATACCCGCAATTCTTAGGTTCTGTCTTCTCTGGCGACCTTCCAATTCAGTACATTTCTCGATTATTTTGCCCAGTAATTCAGTTAGACGTTGATTTTCAGTAATAAGAACCAGGGGCCACAGTTTAAGAATAAGGAGTAAGCCATTTAGAACGGAGACGAGGAAACACTTTTTCTCACGGAGAGTGGTGAGTCTGTGGAATTCTCTGCCTCAGAGGGCGGAGGAGGCAGGTTCTCTGGATGCTTTCAAGAGAGAGCTAGATAGGGCTCTTAAAAATAGCAGAGTCAGGGGATATGGGGAGAAGGCAGGAACGGGGTACTGATTGGGGATGATCAGCCATGATCACATTGAATGGCGGTGCTGGCTCGAAGGGTCGAATGGCCTACTCCTGCACCTATTGTCTAATTTCCTGTGATCCTTGGTTGCAGGAGGTGACACCCACACCAGCACCCACACACAACTGACTGACTTCATCCATTTCATCACCAACTTCCATCCGGCACTCAAATACACTTGGACCATTTCCGACATTTCCCTACCATTCCTTGACCTCACCATCTCTATTGCAGGTGATACACCCCTGACCGACATCCACTACAAACCAACTGACTCCCACAGCTACCTGGACTACTCTTCCTCCCACCCTGCTTCCTGTAAGGACTCCATCCCCTATTCCCAATTCCGCAACTCCCTTGTCAATTCTTCCCTTCCGCTATACCTTCTCCGGCACTTTCCCTTGCAACCGCAAGAAATGCTACACTTGTCCCTTCACCTCCCCCCTCCACTCCTTTCCCGGGACCCTAAGCAGTCCTTCCAGGACCGACAGAGGTTCACCCTGCAACCTCCTCCACCTATCTACTGTATCCGCTGCTCCAGATGCAGATGATCTATATCGGTGAGGACCAAGCGGAGCTTGGCGATCGTTTTCGCCGAACACCTCGCTCGGTCCGCAATAACCAACCCGACCTCACGGTGGCTCAGCACTTCAAACTCCCCCTCCCATCCGTATCCGACCTCTCGTTTTCCAAGGCCTCCTCCACGGCCAGGAAGTGAGCAACACCGCAAAGTTGGGGACAGCACCTCATATTCAGCTTTGGGGAGTCTGCATCTTTTGAGCTTGAATATTGAATTTTCTAATTCTGTTAAAACCTTGCTGTCTCCTTCCCCCTTCCACCTCTCCCTCAGCCTCGGGCCCTGGCATTCCTCTCTCTCTATCTCCCTCCCCACCAGTAGTCGCACTAGTTCTCATTTTCACACCACAAAACAAGCTTACAATGGCTTGTTCCTTTGCATCATCGATATTTTTTGCTTATCTTTCATTCTTTTGTTCTTTTTTCTTCCACATCACCGTCTTTATCTCTCGTTTCCCTGATCCCTGACCAGGTTGGAAGAAGGTTTGACCCGAAACGTCGCCTATCTCCTTCGCTCCTTAGATGCTGCTGCAGTTCACCCGCTGAGTTTCTCCAGCCTTGTTGCAGTCCTGGCGACCCCTGCAGGGACTCACACTCGGCACAGACGGCGCTGCAGCAGCAAAGTCAAGTGTTTTAATGTATTCTGTATGTACATCCGGAGCATTTCACAGTGGTTACTTGCAGCAGGCACAGAGATGTGCAATGCAAACAATAGGATAAACAACAGAAAAGCCTTTGTGTATAAGGGTGTTTTTATCATATTATATAATAATAATAACTTTATTACGGGACTCAAGGTCCAGACAAGGGGCAACATTACATTAAAAATGCGATATTAAAATAGTTCAGTATATTAATTGAATATACTAAATTATAATATATCATATACTAGACTAAGTTGGATCGACCGGTTGGATCCCAGCTTCACATGGGAGGCTGGTCACCCATCACAAAATTATTCCTACATCTCCACTATTTCCTAATCGGTGGCCATGTGGGAAAAGGGGGCCTTTCGGAGAGATCGGATGGGTGTTGTGGACTTGAACGGGACTGGTTTACAGAGGAGCTTAGTAGGCCATTGCGGTCCAAATGGATCCTTGGGCTGAGATGCCCAGGCAACTCATAGCCGGTGGTGCTGGCAGCACACTCACGGATGAGTGGGCTGGCAGTTGCCTCCGGACTATTCCTTGAAAATTCATTTCTAGCAGGGTGCAAGGCCACCAAATTCAAGGGCTCAGTTTCTTACCATTTCAAGCAGGGAGCTAGGCCACTAAAGACAACATAGAAAATAGAGTGCAGGAGTGGGCCATTCGGCCCTTCGAGCATGCACCGCCTATTCAATTATGTTCATGGGCTGATTCTTCTACTCAGTATCTGTACCTGCTTCTCTCCTTACCCCTGATCCATTTAGCCACAAGGGCCACATCTACTCCCTCTTATGATATAGCCAATGAAATGGCCATCATACTACCTTCTGTGGCAGGAGTCATGGCCTCTCCTCCTCCATTTGCAATGACTGAGCCACGCCCACACATTTCTGGGTTTACTAGAAAAGAATCCTATAGCGCTCCGCTTTAGGATCTTTGGTTTATATTCACCCCCCCCACCAGGAGCGTGGCCTAATGGCGTGATTGACAGGAGAGGATTCTCAACATTTGTTAAACACTTATAACACTTTTATTTTTCATTGATGGGGAAGAATCCTCTGCACCTGAAGGGCGGAGGGGGGAATGGTAAGATGGCAAAATCACAGCCGTAAGTGGTTAGTGTTTTATCTAAATCAATATAGTGCAAACGGGAAGTGTCAAGTTTAGACAAAACAACCCTTTGCAGGTGCCTTTTTTCTTCAAACAAACCCCTCAAAAACCAGTTGCGTGCCTTTTTTCTGTCAAACCAACCATATCTTTCATTTTAAAAACCTCCCCTTCTCCTCTGGCACTTTCCTTAGCAAGCGCTGGAAATGCTTACATTGTCGCTTTACCTCCACGTTGATCCATTCAAGGTACCCAAGCAGTCTTTCCAGGGCGGCAGAGGTTCACTGCATTCTCCAACTCATCTATTGCATCCGTGCTCTTAGATGTCAGATTGCTCTTCAGCGGTGATTGAGACCTAGCGTAGGCTTGGCGATCGCTTGCCCAACACCTGATTCCGCTTGGTTCGGCAATAACATCCTGAATCTCCCGGTGGCTCCAGCACTTTTAATTGCACCTCCCATTCCGAATCCGACCTTTGCTGGCCTTGGACCTCCTCATGGCAGAAGTGAGGCCACGTAATTGGCAGGATGGAGCACCTATATTTTGCTTGGGAAGTGTAAACCCGCGGTTATGAACATTCGACCTTCGTCAAGTTCAGGGCATAGGCCCTACTTTCTCTCCCCTTCTCAGCTCTCCTCAGCCCGCTGTCTCATCTCTTCCTTTCTTACACCCCCCCCCCACCTCTCATCAGTCTGAAGATGGTTCTCGACCTGAACGTCGCTGATTTTCCTTGCTCCATAGATGCTGCCTCACCGCGAGTTTCTTCTAGCATTTTTGTCTACCTTAGATTTGCAGCAGTTCCTTCTTAAACGCAGTCGAGCTGCTGCTTTACAGAGGCGTCCCAGATTCTGATCTGATGACAGATTAAGACGTTCTCCTGTGAGAGCGTGGGCTTTGTCTATTGTGCTAGGGTTTCCTCCCACACTCCAAAGACCATGCAGGTTTGTATGTTAATGGGTAGAGTATAAATTGTAAATTTGGGGCCAGTGTGTAGGTTAGTGTAGTGTAAGGATGTGCTGTGGTCCGCAGACTCTGTGGGACTGAAGGGGCTGTTTAACGTGTATCTCTAAAGTAAAAAAGTTCTAGTCTACAATCGCGACGGCCAAAAAAATTAGGGATTAGGGTTACGAGAAATCAGAGGGAGACGAAAGAAATTTAGCGAGCAGGCACAAAAATATCTCCTTTGGGACGGGGCCAGTTGGTATTGAGGGGATTGTGAAGAGGAGTATTTATGAAGGGTACTTTCTCTCAGGATTAAGGAAAAGTTGGGAAGAACGTAATTGTGGAGTGAAGTAAAAGAAAAAGTTGTGGAGGGCCTCCTTGATGGCTTATTTGAGAGCGTTGTATTGGGGCCTACTAGGGAGAGGGCAATTTGGATTTAGTGTTGTGTAACGAACAGATTTGGAAAGGGAACTTGAGGTTAAGGAGATTAGGAGCGTTTTTATTGATAATATTGACAGAATTACATCAACCATATATATTTAGACGTTAGATCACGGCGTTTTACAGTT
>JAVHYY010000924.1:0-32403 GCA_035221665.1 Okamejei kenojei | reverse complement strand
CCCGATCCCCTCCAACCCCTCTAAACCCATTCTAGAACCTCCTCTGACAACCCTCTAACAAACCCAATACCAAACTCACTCCTTTCCAACATCCCTCGAAAACCCATCCGAAACCACTCTAAAAATACACCTTCTAAAACCCTCAATATCACATCCCCCTCTAAACTACCCCTCCTGGAACCCCCCCTCTTCACAACTTCATATCCTATAAAACGCAGTTAAAAATCTTCCCACTCTAAGCCCCTCTATATGCTCCATTACAACACAATATATACACCCCCACTTTACCCCCTCTAAATCCCCTCTAAAGCCCTCGAAACCCTCTTTCTTTTTTTCAAGACACACCTAAAACACCCAAACATTTCTAATCTGTCACTCTAAACCACCTCTAATCTCACTCATATCCTACCTAAACTTCTAATCTAAAACCCTCCGAAACACTCTCTAAACCCCTCTGACTAACTCCACAAGACCCCTCTAAACTCCCTCTAAATCCTATCAAACACTCCCATACACCTCTAAACCCCACCAAACCCATCTACATCCCTCAAAATCCAGTATAAACCCCACCCTCTAAACCCTCTTCAACCACTCCATAACCCCTGTAAACTCCTCTTAACCCCATCCAAAATCACCTAAACCCCCTCCAAAATCACTTCTAAACCCCTCCAAACCCCCTCTATACCCATTCAAAATCCCTCCAATCACCCACTAAATATCTCCAAACAAACGCTTAACCCACTCCAAACCCCATCACAACCCTACTTAGCAACCTCTACCCCCCCCAACAAAATCATCTTAAATTCATCTAAATCCCTCCAACCCCCTCCAAGCTCTACTAAACCCTCTAACATACCCCTCTAAATCCCCTCAAAATCTCTTTCAAACAACCCACTACTATTCTAAAACAATCCTAACTCCCCGCTAACCCCCCTAACAATCCCCCTGAACTCCTTAAAGCACACATAACACCTTCTAGAACCCTCTGTTACTCTCTCCCCCCAAACCATATCTAACCCCCAATAAAACACCTCTAAACGCATTCTCACACCACTAAACCCCTCACTAATCTCCTCTACCACTCTCAACCCCCTCCAAACCACTCTAAACCCCTGAATGAACCCCTCTACATACTATAAACAATCCCCTAGACCCCCTCAGATCCCCTGCGAACATCACATCATCTCCCTCAAAATCCTTTTAAACACCGTCCTAATCCCCTCACATTAGATTCCATTAAAATCCTCTAAACTACATTTCTAAACCCCAGCCTCATAACCCCTCAATAACTCTAAACCCTTCTAAATCTCCTCCATATCAGCCCTCTGATCGCCTCTCCAGTTCACTAAAACCCCTCTAAACCCCTGCAAACATCTGCAAACAACCCATCTACAAATTACCTCCCAAAACCTTTCTACATAAATACAATAGCACACATAGAAACATACCAAAACAAAGAACCTATAGAAACATAGAAAATAGGTGCACTTAGCATGCGCCAACTTACGGCCTTTCGAGCCTGCACCTCCATTTACTTGACGAATGCATGGCCTATCGCCACCCTATCCCTAACCCGAATGCCTGCCTTCCTCCACCATATTTCCCTTGACGTCCACCAAACCCCTCAATATCCCTTTCTAAACAACCTCCTGTACAGGGCTGTCAGCCGATCTGGCAAGGGGAAATTACAAAATAACCCAAACAGGTAGAGTATAAGAGAGGCATATATTCTCCACCTCCCTTAGACATAACAAACGGGGAGTATGGCGGGGCTACAAGAAGCAAAACTACAGAGGCTGATGCCACAACGACCGAAGACCTGAGTGCGCTGTCTGGCAGAAAAGCTTCAAATTGCTTATTTTCCCGCTTTGATACATCACAAACAGCAGCAACTAACAGCTAAAGCCAGCTCCCACCCTACCTGTCCTCCTGCATGACTATTTCCCTCCATATTTCAGACTGTAAGGAGCACGATTCAGACGGGTGCTCCTGGCAGTGAACCCTAGAAGGCTGCCGGCCACAGAATGGAGGTAAACCTGGTACAGTGCACAAAGTGTTTTGCCCACCAGCTCACCGTCTCTTTACCATAATCATCAATCTCTCACTTGACCATGCATTACCCGTCCCTGCCTAAAATCAGCCATATTCGTCCCAAGTGCCGAAGAATGTCCCCCATCACCAGCCTAAACCGCAATCTCACTCTGCCTGTGGCCCTAACACCGTGCACATCCCGGGATCAGATGTCTTCGACGATCATTGGCGTATCTCCAGCACATCAAGGAACATAACTGCCCTGACCAGAATATCAACACCCCACCAGTCTCGACCTATCGCCTCAAATAGGTTCCACAGAAACGCAAAACCCGTGTAGCTACTCCAGGCTCCTTGCTGCAGCCACCTGGAGCTGTGTCATAGCTACGCTGTCCGGTATCTCTTTGAGTGCTCTTCTGTGTGGGGTTGGTGGGGGGCAGCTCAGCTTGTCAATAATATCATCCCGGACATTCTCATCGACAACTGGTCCCATCACGGCCTCCGCCCTCTCACATCGTATTGCCAGTAGCCCCTACTAACCCGCATGGATTGTAATCCCCTCTATTTCCCTCTAATACCGACTGTAGACCCCCTCTAAACGCCCATGTAAACCTCATTGTCTAAAACCCCTGTAAAACCATCCAAACCCAGATCTACACATACGCCCCTCTTAGCACCAAGTCCCCTCATATCAATCCCTCTCGACAATACACTCACCGCTTCTCTCAACCTAAATCCCTCGACACCACTATAAACCCTCAAAACGCCTCTAAACCACTTCTAAACCCATCTGGACCATTATAACCCACTAAATCCACCACTTAACCACAGTAAACAGTCTAAAAATCTCTAGTCTATACAATCTAGCAAACCTTCGCGACC
Organism: Okamejei kenojei; assembly: GCA_035221665.1. NCBI lineage: Eukaryota > Metazoa > Chordata > Chondrichthyes > Rajiformes > Rajidae > Okamejei > Okamejei kenojei. Next base: position 29,490 of record JAVHYY010000924.1, on the reverse strand, counting down.
TTAAATCCACACGTAAACTCCCTGTAAACCCCTATATACCACCCTCTGAAATTGACACCACCTCTATCAGAAACCATTGAGCCACCTCCTCTCAAACCCTGGTAAATCCCCTGTAAACCTCTCCAAGCCCGCGCTGAACCCCTCTAAACCCCCCCTGTAAACCCTTTCCGGACCCTTGTAACACACGCCACTGTAAACTCCCTTCTAACATAGAAAACGAAGAAACCGTTCATCTCATCTGAGGATGTCAGGCGAATAGGCCTTCGTGCCCACTTCCAGCCTCAACACCCAGCCATTCAAATATGATCATGGCTGATCAACCAACTCAGTGCCTCCGTACCTGCCTTTCTCCTATCACCATAACCATACCCCCTATCCCTCTAGCCACAAGCCAATAAACTGGATTGAAACACCCGTCTACAATACCTCTAACACCCATCTCCTAAACACTAAATCCCCCTGTATCTACACAGCACGGAACCCTACTCACATACACCGCCTAAACAACGACCGGTATTGCCCCTAAACCCGTAATCTCTAAACCCCTGTAAACCCATGAAAACCTCTCTCACGCCCTCAAGAGCCCCTCTAAAACCATATAAACCCTCTAATTCCTCTCAATCCTCTGAAACACATCTAAACCACTGTGAACCTGTAAAAACCCGGCCCTGTAAATCCTCATCAGCAGACAACCATCACTAAATCTTCTAAACCCCAGTAAAAAACCCATCTAATTTTCCCATCTGAAACCACCCTAAAAAGCGCTACCCTCTAAACCCTTCTAACCTCCCCTACAAACGCAATTATAAACACCTAAACAACCCCTCCTAAACACTATGAACCATAACGGCCCCCCCATCCAAAGCCCCTATCCCAAGCCACCTCAACACTTAAAACCCTTTCCATCAACCCTATCCAAACACCCCAACACAACCATTCAAACCCCCTCCAAATCACCTTCCATATTGGGGGGGGACTCACTCATACAAATTACCCTCTAAAACACCCCCGTCCTCAAACACCATCGATTCGCCATGCTCTCAAACCAGCTCTAGAAACCTCTCTAAAACAACTAAATCAACCACCAAACCTAAAACACTCCTCCATCCCTATCCAACCCCTCGAAAGCACTCTAAACACATCCAATTCCCCTCTAAACACATTCGAAAGCCTTCTAAACTAACCCCCATCGAAATCTCCCACGAAAATCCAACTAAACCCACCTCGAAACACCTGAAGCCCACCATCGAAACCCATCTACAACCCCTCGAAACCACCTGACCACCCCTCAACACACGCCCCTCGAAAGACCTCTGTCACGAAACCACTGACAATCCACTCAAACATACCTCTAAACCCCCTCGAAACCCATCGAATCGACCTCTCTAAACACCCCTACTAAAATCCCATCTAACCAGAACCTACTACAATCCCCTCTAAAAAACCATCTGAACCCCATGTCAACATCTCTACCTCTCTCACACCCCTCGTAAACGACCAATACATCTCTCCCTCACGATCATGTAAAAGCCTCCTAACCCCGATGTAAACCCAATGTAAAGAACCGACCTAGAATTACTCCCTCTAAACCACCTCTACACAACACTATAAATCTTCTCTAAAAACCCTCTCAAAAAAACCCCACCCCTGTAAACCTCTTACAACCCACGCACAACTTAGTGTGAACACGCTCTCACCAAAAAAAAACCCCTCCCAGACCACACCCTTCTAGATCCAGGTAAAACCTCTATAAACTCATGAAACCTCCTCGTACACCTCACCATGAACCCTTTCATAAACAAACCCCTTATACAAAAACATCGCATACTAAAACAATCTAAAACCACGTCTAAACCACCCAATCCCCTCTAAAATTCATCGAGAACCACTCTAATACCTCTTCTCATACCCACCGAAATCCGTCTAAGACCCTTCTAAGACCCTCTAAACCCCACACCTCCAAAACCAAAAAACCCCTTTCTAATCCCTCCAGGAACCTCTAACACTCCTCTAGCACCTAAACCATTCTACACCCCACTCTAAACTTCGAAAAACTCTACAACCCCTCAATAACACCTCTAACCCATCGATACCCATTGAAACACCTCGAACAAACCTCGAATTTCTGCTCTACCCACATTTATAAACCACTATGTATACCCCTCTAAACCCCTCTCAACATCCTGTAATAAACAGCTCTAAACCTTCTCTAAAACACCCTGTAAACCCCTGTATATATTCCTGTACGTACTCTAAAACCATGTAATCCTCTCTCAGTAAAAACACTTATTTAAAAAGAGGGAGGGGGAGAGTAAACGAGAATTACGGACCAGTTAGTCCAAACATCTGTAGTGCGGCATATGTTATAGACAGTATATGTTAACAGATGGAAGCAGCGCATTTATGGAAAGTTGACTCTTGAAATCAATGACCCAGAGTCAGCCTGGATATTATAGAAAGGTACATCAAGTCTGGCGAATCATTATAGCAATTACATTCTTCGCGATGTCACTAGATACAGTCTGGATATAGGGACAACCAGAGGTATTTTATATCTGCGAGACTTTCAGCAGGCTTTCGACAAGGTCCCACATATGCTCTTGAGTCTGCAACTAAAAGCACACGGTACTGGCGTGAGGGTATCAGCTTGATGTAGCGAAAGGGAATGCTGGCAGACAGGAAGCAGCGAGTAGAGAAACGGTCCTTTCTTTCTACAGAATGGCAGCCAGTGACCAGTGCGAAACCGCAAGGCTCCAGATGCTGGATCCGTTCGCTATTTGCAATATATATTATCGATTTGGACGAGGATTTGTATTGCAACATCTCCACGTTTGCGACCCACGAAGCATAGGCGGCAGCTGTTGGCTGCGAGGAGAATGGAGGAGTCTGCTCGGGTGACTTGGATAGGTTGGGTGCCTTAGAGGCAAATGCATGGAGATGCATTATAATGTGGATAAATGTGGTTATCCACTTTGTGGCAAGAATCCAAAAAGTAGACTATTATCCTTGTGAAAAAAATAGGTGGGCGATTAGGAAAGGGCCAATGCAACGAGACCTTGGTGTTATGGTAAACAACCAGACCTCTTGAAAGTAGACATGCAGGTGCATGTAGCCAGTGAAAAAAAGCGTATGGTATGTAGGCATTCCGTAGCAAAACATAATGAGTAAAAGGAGCAGGATTTCTACTGCCAATTTGTACAGTGCCCTTAGTGAATAACACCTGGAGTACTGTTGTGCACTTTTGGTCTCCTAAATCTGAGGAAAGACAATTCGGGCCATAGAGGAAAGACATTCATGCCATAGAGGGAGTACAGATAAGGTTCACCCAGACTGATTCCTGGGATGGCAGACTTTCATATGAAGAAAGACTGGGATAGACTCGGCTTTGTTACTCGCTATAATTTAGAAAGATGAGGGGGATCTCTAGAAATGTATAAAATTTTTAAGGTGTTGACCAGATAGATGCAGGAAGATTGTTCCCGATTGGGGAAAGTTCCGAACATCGGGGGGTCACAGTTTAAGGATGGGGGGGGGGGGGGTCGTTTAGGACGAGATGAGCATTTTTTTCACACAGAGAGAGGTGAAATCTAATGATTCTCTGCCACATAAATTAGTTGTGGCAATTTCACCCTTGGTTATATTAAGAGGGATTTTAGATGTGGGAGAAGGCAGGTACAGGATACTACTGAGTTGGATGAACAGCCATGAACATATTGAATGCGCTGCAGGCCCGAAGGGCCGAATGGCCTATACCTGCACCTATTTTTCTATGTTTCTAAACCCCACTAAAAACCCCCTCTAAACCCCTCTAAACCGCTCTCCTCCTCGTCCTATAAACACTCTGAACTCTCTGCAAAACCCCTCTAACAAACCCCCTAAAACCCTCCCGTCCCCAAAACCCCTCTAAAACGCCTAAAACCCTCTCCAAACCCATTCTAAACCCCCCGCTAAATCCCTCTAAAACCCTCTAAATCCCCAACAAAACCCAGAAAACCACATGAAAAACACATGGTAACCCCCTGTCAAAAAAACCCTCTAAACCATCGAAACCCCTCTACAACCCCCCGAAACACCTCCTAACACCCCTAAAACCATCTCCAAACCCCTCTAGTCCTCTCACCCACTATAACCTCTCAATCCCTCTAAACTCATAAAAGCCCTCTCTAAATCCTTCGAAACCCCACCAACCCCCATCGAAACCCTCTAAAACCCTCCCCCTAAATGCCCTCTAAACCCCTCTAAACCATCTAAGCTCCTCTAACCTCCCTCGAAACACCTCTAAGCCCCCATCGAAGCTCCCTCTACCTCTAAGCCCCTCTAAAAACACTCTAACCCATCTAAACTCCCTATAACCCATCGACAAGCCCATCTAACCCCCTCTAAACCCCCTCTACACCCCCGCTATACAAATAAACCCCCTCTATATCCATATGGGGGGGGGGGGGGGGGGGTGACTCCCCTCTGAACCAACAATCCACCATAAACACTTCTAAACCCCCACCTAAACCCCCTATCAACCAACCTATAACCCTCTCTTAAACCGCCTCTAAACACCTTGTAAAACCCCGCCTCATCCCCGCTCAAAAAACCCACTGTAAACCACTGTAAACCCGTTGTAAACCCCTCTAAACATCTAAACCACTTTTATCCCCTCTAAACTGCTATAAACCGCCTCTAAATCCACTCTAAAAACCCTCTAAAAACCCTTTCTAATCCCCTCGAACCCCCTAAAATTCCTCTAAAACCATACCAAAAATATAATTCTAAATCCATAGAAACCCATAAACCCCGTCTAGAAAATTGATCTAAAAAAAAAAAAAAAAAATAAAAACTAAAAATGAAAAAAAGAAATCTATTAAAAACTAAAAAAAAAACTAACAAAAAGAACAAAGATAACTAAATAAAAAAATAACTAACAAAGAACAAACCTATAAAAAAATAATAATACCCAAAAAGAGAAAAAAAACAATGAAAAACCCAACCCCCCCCTCGAAAGGTAAACTCACCTAGTCCCCTTTATACCTCTTATAAACACCTCTAAAAAACCCCTCTAAACCACTAAACCGCTCTAAACACCTATATAATCCCCTCTAAACGAAATGTAAAAATTCACCTAGTCCCTTTATACCACTGTAAACACCTCCTAAACCCCTCTAAAACACCACTAAACCGCTCTAAACTCCTATAATCCCCTCAAAACGCATTCTAACCCCCTCGAAACCATTCTTAAAACCCCTCTATAGCCCTGTTAACTCCACGTTAACCCTAACCCCTAAACCCCTCTAAACCCTCTCTAACCCCTTCTAAATCCCTCTAAACACATTCTAAATCTCTCTAACCCCCTCTAAACATCTCTAAAACCCCCTACAGCCCCCCTAAATCTTCCTGCATCTAGCCTGTCCAACCCTTAAGGACTTTGTACGTCTCTATGAGATCACCGCTCAATCTTCTAAATTCCAGCGAGTACAAGCCGAGTCTATCCAGTCTTTCTTCATATGGAAGGCGTGCCATCCCAGGAATCAGTCTGGTGAACCTTATCTGTAACTCCCTCTATGGCAAGAATGTCTTTCCTCAGATTAGGAGACCAAAACTGTACGCAATACTCTCCAGGTGTGGTCTCACCAAGACCCTGTACAAATGCAGTAGAACCTCCTGCCTTGTACTCAAATACCATCCTTTTGCTATGAATGCCAAAACATTACCACTCGATTTTTTCACAGCCTGCTGCAACCTGCAATGCCTACTTTCAATGACTGTGTACCATGACCACCCAGGTCTCGCTGCATCTCCCCGTTTCCTAATTGGTCACCATTCAAATAATAGTCTACCTTCCTGGGGGGGGGGTATTTTTTGCTACCAAAGTGGATAACCTCACATTTATCCACATTAACTGCATCTGCCATGCATTTGCCCACTCACCCAGTCTATCCAAGTCACCCTGCAGCCGCCTAGCATCCTCCTCACAGCTAACACAGCCCCCCAGCTTCGTGTTATCCGCAAACTTCGAGATGTGCATTTAATTCCCTCGTCCAAATCATTAATGTATATTGTAAATAGCTGGGGTCCCAGCACTGAGCCTTGCGGCTAGTCACTGTCTGCCATCCTGAAAAGACCCGTTAACCTCCTACTCTTTGCTTCCTGTCTGCCAGCCACTCTCTAATCCACATCAAGGCTGAACCACCAATACCGTGTGCTTTTAAGTTTGTATACCAAACGTCTTGTGTAGGACCTTGTCGAACGCCTCTGAAAGTCGAGATATAACAACACCACACTGCTTCTCTCTTATCCACTCTACTAGTTACATCCTCAAAAATTTCAATAAGATCGTCATGACCATGATTTACCCTTCGTAAATCCCATGCTGACTTTGTCCAATGATTCACACCAGTGTCCAAATGCGTTGCTTATCCCATCTTTAATAATTGACTCTAGCTGTTTCCCCCCACTACCGATGTTAGACTAACTTGATCCTGTGCTTCCCCGATTTCTCTTCTCCCTCTCCCAACTCCCTCCCTTTTTAAAAAGTGGGGTTACATTAGCTACCCTCCAATCTTCAGGAACTACTCCAAAATCTAAAGAGTTTGAAAAGATAGCTGCATCCCAGGGCTACTTCCTTAAGTACCCTGGAGGATGCACCCTATCTGGCCTGGGATTTATCCGGCATTTAATCCATTCAATTTACATAACACCCATTTCCGGCTAACCTGGATTTCACTCATTTCTCATCTCATTTGACTGATACGCGATCCCCTGCTATTTCCGGCATATTAATTTATGCCTGCCTTAGTGAAGACAGAACCAAAGTAGTTATTCAATTGGTCTGCCATGTCCTTGTTGTTCTCCATGATCAATTCACCCGTTTGACTGCAGCAAGGACTTACATTGTTTTAACTAATCTTTTGCGCTTCACATATCGATATAAAAAAACTTTTGGAGTCAGTTTTTTATGTTTCCTGCCAGTTTTCTTTCGTACTCCATTTTCCCTTTCCTAAATTAAGGCCCTTTTGTCCTCCTCTGTTGGTATCTGAATTTTCTCCCATCATTTGGTAGGCTGATTTTTCTGGCTAATTTGTACGCTTCATCTTTTTCTTGATACTATCCCTGATTTCCCTCGTTAATTCCACGGATGCGCCACCTTTCCCTGATTTATTCTTTCGCCATACTGGGATGAACAATTGTTGTAAGTTCATCCAGCAGTCTTTAAATGCCTTCCATTGCATATCTACTGTGAACCCTTCAAGAATCAATTGCCAGTACATCTCTTGTTCCAATTCACGTCTCACCCTACCCTCAAAGTTACCTTTCTTTAAGTTCAGGACTCGTGTTTCTGAATTAACAATGTCACACTCCCATCCTAATGAAGAACTCAACCATATTATGGTCACTCTTGCCCAAGGGGCCACGTACAACAAGGCTGCTAACTAACCCTACTTCATTACTCAATATCCAGTCTAGAATAGCCTGCTCTCTCGTTGGTTCCTCCACATGTTGTTTAGAAAACTATCCCGCATACATTCCAAGAAATCCTCTCTTCAGCACCCCTGGCAAATTTGAATTCACTCCAATCTATATGTAGATTGAAGTCACACCCATTATAACGGGTTTTACCTTCGTTGCACGCATTTCTAATTTCCTGTTTGATGTCAACCCCAACTCCATTACTTACTGTTAGTGGCCTGTAACACAACACCCACTAGCGTTTTTTTCTGCCCCTTAGTGTTTCGCAGCTCCACCCATATCGATTCCACATCCTCCAAGCTAATGTCAGTCCTTTCTATTGCGTTAATCTCCGCTCTAACACAGCAACGCTACGCACCACCTTTTACTCTCTGTCTATCCTTCCTGAATATTGAATATCCCCTGGATGTCAGCTCCCAGCCATGTCACCTGGAGCCAAGTCTCCGTGATCCAACTATATCATAATATATTAAAAGTTATCTGCACGTTCAACTAATCCACCTTATTACGAATGCTAAGCTCCTCGCATTGAGACATAAAGCCTTCAGGCTTGTTTTTACAACATTTCTTTCTTGAGCCCTTATAAATAGATTATGTTGAAAAGTGTCCCTTTTAGATTGGGTTTGCCCTGGATTTTGTTTTCCTGCCCCCCCGCATTTTTTCACCTTGCTACCTTTTGCTCTTGGGGGGGGGGGGGGGGGGGGGGGGGGGCTATTCTCATTTTAACACCCCTCTGTTCTCTCTGCTCACTTATTTTAGAACCCTCCACTTCTTATTCTCCATTTGTTATTTTTTCTTCTTTTCCTCCCTACGTGTTGCGTCTGCCTGCTTTCTTCTCTGCATGCCTTCTGCCTCACAAACAGACTACTTGCCTTCTCTATTTGAGTCCCTCCCCCCAACCGATCTAGTTTAAAGTCTCCCCAGTATCCTTTGCAAATTTCTCACCCGTCAGATATTGGTTCCCCCTCGGGTTCAATTGCAACCCGTCCCTTTTGTACAGGTCACACCTTCCCCAAAAGAGATCCCACTGATCCCACTAATCACTTCTCAATAACCTCTAAACCGCCCTAAACCCCTCTAAGCCCGCTCTAAAATCCCTCTAAAAAACCCCATAAACCCCTCTGAATCCCACAAAAAAACCCAAACCTCCCCTAAACCCCTTTTAAACCCCTGCAAACAACCCCTCTAAAACCCCTCTAATCCCTTTCAAACCCCGCTAAATCACCTCTACAAATCCATCAGAATACCCCCAAACCCTCTCTAAAACACTCTAAAATATCCCCTCTAAACACCATATACATCGTTTAAACCCCTCTAAACATATCTTAACCCATAACCCCACTAAACGCCCTCTAAATCCATCGAAACGCCTCTAAAACACTTTTCTGACCCCATCTAAATCCTTCTAATCCACATATAACTCTTCTGAACACACCTAAACCAACTCTAAACCCATCTTAAACCCCCCTATAAACACCTCCTCTAAATCCCTCCCAAACCCCTCTAAAACCATCTCTCAATCCATGAAAACCCACTGTAACCAACATAACCCATAAACCCCATCTAACCTAACCCTTCTAACCCCCCCCTCTATAACCCATCTGAACGCCCAGTAAACCCGTCTAAACCCCCTTCAAACACCCTCTAAACACATCAAAACCTCCTTCAACAAACACCCTCTAAACCCATCGAATAATCCCTTTAAATAGCATTTAATACTATACCCACTCTAAAACCCTCTCTAAAAAACCCTATACACCCTTTCTAAACCCCTCTCTGCCACCTATAAATTCCCTATAAAAACCCTCTGAAACCCTCTAAATCTCTCTAAAACGCTCTAAACCCCACTAAATCCCCCTCTAAATCCCACAAAACGCCTCTAAACCCCTTCTAACCCCATCTAAGCCCCCTTAAAGACCCCTCTAAAACCACTCTAATCCAATCTTAACCTCGCTAAATGCTCTCTACATACCTTAGAATACTTCTAAACCCCTCTCTAAACCCCTCTACACCACATCTAAACCCCCTATAGATCCTCAAAAACCCTCTAAAACTCTAACCCCAATAACCGCCCTCTAAATCACTCAAAGCGGCTGTAAAGACCCTCCTAAACCCCCTCTAAATAACTAAATTCCTCTAAACCCCTCTAATACACTTTAAACCACTCGAGAACCCCTATGATTGACCTATGCCCTCTCTAGAAAAAACACTCTAAACACCGCTCTAAATCACTCATACCCCTCTAGCCCCATCTTAACCCTAAAATTACAAAACCCTCCAACCCCTCTAGTCCCCCTCTAAATACCCACTAAACTACTCTAAACACCCCTTCTAAAGCCCTCTACTAAAACACCCTATTCCCCCTCTAAACCCGCTAAATACCCCCTCTACATCCCTCAGAATACCCCTAAAACCTCTCTAAACCCCACCTAATCCATCTAAGCCATATAAACCCCTCTAAACCCACGTTAAACCAACTATACACCCATCAAAACCACCGTATAAAACTTCTATAGATCCCTCCAAAGCCCTACAAACACATCTAGACCCCCTCTAAACCCATGTAATCCCCTCTAAATATCCTTTAAACCACTCAAAACCCACTCTAAAACGCTCTAAACGACTTTAAAACACTCTCTAAAAAACCACCAAATATTCCACTAAATACTATAAACCCCCTCTAAATCCCGCAAAGCGCCTCCTCTCAACCACTTCTAACCCTTCTAACCCCTTTCATTCCCTCGAAACCCCCTCCAAACTCACTAAATCAATCCCCTCTACATACCTATAATCCCTCACTAAACAACCTGTAAACCCCCTCTAAACACTCTGAAACACTTTAAACCCGCTCCAAATCCCTCTAAACCCCATTAAAACCCATCTGAGTTCCTCAAAACCGATCTAAACACCCCAATCTCCCCTAAATCTCTCTAAACCCCCCCCTGTAGAAACCTCTAAACACCTCTAAACACGTCTAACGCCCAAAACCCCTCTAAATCCCTCTAAAACACATCGAAACCACTCAAAATCTCTAAACCCATCTAATCCCCACTAGACCCCACTAAATCCCCTCTACATCCCTCAGAATCCCTCGAATATCCCTCGCTAAACCCCTCTAAACGCCCTATAAACCTTCTAAACCCTCTCTAAACCCCCCTCTAAAAAACCCCGCAAAACAATCCTCTCTAAATCCCTCTATAACAGACCGCCTTAAAACCCCTTCTAAACCCCATCTAATCCCTCTAAAACCCCATATAAGCCCCACTAAAAACCCCCCCCCTAAATCAACTGTAAACGCATCTAAAACCCTATAAATCCCATATAACCCCCTCTAAACCCTGGAAACCACTGCAAACCTTTTCTAAACCCCTCCGAAACACGCCTTTACCCCTCATAAAAAATAAACTAAAACCCTCTAAACCACCTCTAAATCCCCCCAAACACACACTAAACCCATCTAAAACCATCTAAACCCCTCTAATACCCTTTGAATACCATCTAAACCACTCCAAACCCCCCCTAAACCTCTCTGAAAACGCACCACCTAAACCTGCACCAAATCATTCTAAACACCATTAAAACCAATGCGAATCACTCAAAACCGTATTAATAAACCCAGCCTCCCTAAACCCCCTCTAAACACATAAAAAGCCCCTCTAAAACCTACTAACACCCTATACGCACATCTAAACCCATTCTGAACCACTACTCAACACGTCTATTACTCCTCCAAACCCTTCTAAACCCATTCGAATGCCCTCTAAAAAACCCATCTAAACCACCGCTAAGCCCTTCAAAACTCAACTATACACCCTCTGATAATCCTCAAAACCTTTCTAAACCCCCTGTAACCCCTTCTAATACACCTTTAAAAAAACCCCCTGTAAACCACTTTAATCCGTCTTAAAATCTAAAAAACCCCCCCTAAACCCCTGTAAACCCTTCCAGGCACATCTAAACTCACTAAAAACCACTAATCACCTCATTAAACCAAACTAAATCCCCTCTAAAATCCCCTCATGAACACCTCTAAACCCCTAATAACCCGGCTAAAGCCCTCTAATTCCCCCCCAAAACCCCCCTTAACCCCACCAAAACCCCTCTAAATCCCTCAAAACGCCTCTAAGAACGTCAAACCCCAATCCCTGCTAAACGCATCATAAACCCCCTCTGAATTCCCCCTAAAAATCAACTCTAAACCTATCTAACCCCCTTTAGTCTGAACCCCTGAGAAAACCCCAGAAAACCACTGCAACCTCTTATAAACCCTCAAAACACCGCTATAAGAAACGCTCTATACCCTCAAAGCCACATCTAAGTCCCTCAACTAAACCACCTGTAAATACCTCTGAAACCCTTCTAAACACCTCTAAATACCCTCTAACCCCATCTAAACCACTCCTAAAACCGACTAAAACACCTATAATTCCTTATAAATACCTTCTAAACCACTCTAAACCTACTCTAAAACCCTCTAACCCCGCCTAAATCACTCTAAACCCAAATTAAACCTCATCTGAATCACTCAAAAACCGTTCTAAACCCCAACCTCCCATAAACCCCTCTAAACCCCGGTAAAGCCCCTCTAAAACCCAGTATATCCCCTATAAACACATATTATCACATCTGAAACACTTCTAAACGACCACTCTACACTCCTCCAAACCCATCTAAACCCCTCTAAAACACTTCTAAACTCCTCTAACCCTCTAAACCCTTCTAAAACAAACCCCTCTAAACCTCCTCTAAAATGCCTCTAAACCCCTTTACACCCCATCTAACCCCATACCCCATTAAAAAACCATGTCCATGGCGCGTAAACCACTGTCATTCACTCTGGCCCCCTCCTAAACGCAAACCCCCCTTTACCCCCTCTAAACGCCTCTAAACAAAATCTAAGCCCCATGATGCTCTAGACACATCTAAACCCCTCTAAACCCCTGTAAACGCCTCTTAAACCCCTCGAAACCGGCGCTAAACCACTCTAATCCCCCCTAAACTTCACTAAATCCCCTCCCCAACACTCAGAACCCCTCTAACCGCTCGAAAACCCTCTAAATCCCACTAAACCCCCTCTGATTTCCTCAAAACCCCTCATAAATCCCATCTAACCCAGTTGAAACACCATTTAAACACTCTGTAAACCGCTGACACCTCCAAACCCCTCTCAACGTGCCTAGACAACTCTTACACAAGTCCCTGACACCTCCAAATCCCTCTAAACCACTCTAAAACACATCTAAACATCTAAACCCCACTAAATGCCCTCTAAACCCCATTTTTTCTAGAACACTCTAAACCGCTCTAAACCACTCTAAACCCACTCTACATCCCTCTAAACCCCATTAAGCCCCATCAGAATTCCTCAAAACCGAACCTCTCTATACTCTCTAACTCTCTCTAATCTTCTATAAACCCCTAAAAAAAAAAAAAAAAAAAAAAAAAAAAAACGCTCTCCTAAAAAATGACCTCTCTACCTAACAAAAAAAAAAAAAATAAAAAAGAAAAAAAAAAACTAAAAAAACCCCCTGTAGACACATAAACCCCTAAACCCCTCTAAACACATCTAAACCCCTCTAAAAGCCGTCTAAACAACATCTAAACCCCTCAAAAACTCTAAGACCATCTAATCCCCTCTAAACCACACTAAATCCCCTCTACATCCTCAGAATCCCGTCTAATCCCTCTCTAAACCCTTCTGAACACCACCAAACAATCCTCTCTAAATCCCTCAAAAACGCGTGAAAACCCTTCTAACCATCCATCTAATCCTCTAACCCCCCATATAAGTCCACTAAACCTCCTAAATCAACACTAAAAAACGCATCTATTCCCTATAAAATATCATATAAACCCCTATAAACCACGCCCTAAACCCTGGAAACCACTGCTAAACCTTTATAAACAATTCTGAACACGCCTATACCCATCTGAAACCACCTCTAAATAACTAAAAACCCTCTAAACCCCTCTAAATCCCTCTAAACACACTCTAAACCCATCTAAAACCAACGAAACCCCTCTAATCCCTATTAAAAATACCATCTAAAACCACTCCAAACCCCCTCCAAACCCCCTAAAAACCCGCTCCAAATCACTCTGAATCCATATAAACCCCATCCCAATCCCTCAAAACCGTACTAAAACCCCAACCACCCCTAAACCCCTCTAAACACATAGAAACCCCTCTAAAACAATTCTATAACCCCTGTACGTAGCAATGTTACAAACATTTTGAGATTTGAAAATCAAGTCTGCAAATTATCCCATCAGATAACGCATAAAAAGAAGTTTAATTTGACACCTAATTCACTTTCATATCTTCAGCATTAAAAAAAGTTATGGCCATTTTCATAATTGAAAATTCGCATCTTGTTCGCCATTGCCTTTCCATTGACTTCACACAAAACCTGTGATCTAAACAGTCAAAAGCCCATAACTTTCTTAAAAAAATTAAGAGAAACTCAATGAAATGTTCAGTTATTATAAATTGAAGCATTCTGAAACAAATATGAACCAATATTACTTGGATGACCTGAAAAAATTAAAGCATATAATTAGTTAGTTATCTAATTGTAGCTAATTACCAGACCTGAACATCTATCAATTTCTTAAGAAATGATGAACATTTTTTAAATTGCCCAAGTGTCCAAATAACATTCACACAATAATCCACACTATAACATGATTTTTAAATCTCATTTCATGAATTTATAGGCCAAATGGAAGGAAATTTAGTGTTTATGCCTGTAAATTAATGGCCATTTAAATCAAGTTGCGAGTGGGTTTTAGTGGAATGCGGTGGATTAGAACGTTGCAGTTAGAACGTTAGGTCCGTTTCTGCTGTCAGCGTTCAGAGCTTAGGAGATGATTTTAAAACTACTTCTAGTTAATAAATAATCTAGCGTAGTTTAAACCTAACTCATGAATGAAATGTCGGAGCGATTTCTCATTAAGCGACGAAATCGCCCAACATGGATCGATTTGGACTGTCGAGCGAAAAACGGGATTTTAAACCCGCCCCCCCCCCCTTGAAAGGCGCACAAGGGTTAGTGACAGAACTGCAGCGCTGCTAAAGGTAGTATTGTAACATACCTATTAATAACGCGCATCTAAACCATCTGATCCATTTCTCAACCACTCTATACTTCCCCAAACCGTTCTAAACCCATTCGAAGCCCTCTGAACTCATCCAAAACCACGTCTAAACCCTTCTAAACTCAACTAAACCCCACTGTGAAATCCTCCAAACCTCTCGAAACCCGCTGTAAACCCCTCCAAACCCCGTTCGAACCGCTGTAAACCACTTTTAAAACCCTCTAAATCCCCCTAAACCCCTGTAAACCCGTCCATACATATCTAAACCCCACTAAACCACTCAAATCACCTGTAAACCCCACGAAATCCCCTCTACAACCCCCAGAACACCTCTAAACATATCTAAACCCTATCTCCCAAAATCGTTCTTAACCTCACCCAAGCCCCCCTAAACCCCACTTAAACCCCACCAAAACCCCCCCTAAAACCCCTCAAAACGCCTCTAAAACCCTTCTAAACCCAATCCCTCTAAACACAAATATAAACCCCTCCAAACCCCTCTGAATCAACTCTAAAACCCATCTTATACCTGCCATAATCCTCCTATAAATCCCTCTAAAACCTCTATAAACCCCCCTCTAAAACCCCTGAAAAACCCCTGAAAACCACTGCGAACCCTCCTAAACCCTCCAAAACACCGCTATAACGCTCTAAAACCGTAACAAGCCATATCTAAATCCCTCTAAACTACATCTAAATACCTCTAAAAACCCTCTAAACACATCTAAACACCATCTAACACCATCTAAACCAATCTAAAACCCTCTAAACCCCTCTAATTCCTTTTAAATACCCTCTAAAACCCTCTAAACCACTAAACCCCTCTTAACCCGCTATAAATCACACTCTAAACCCCATTAAACCTCAAGTAAATCACTCAAAAACCATTCTAAAACCCCATCCTTCAATAAACCCCAAAAAACCCCTTTAAAGCCCCTCTAAAAGCCACTATATCCTCTATAAACACATCATAACCCATCTGAACCACTTCTAAACCCTCCTATACTCCTCCAAACCCATCTAAACCTCTGCAACCCCTCTATAAACCCTTCAAAACGCCCTCTAAACCTCATCTAAATGTATCTAAAACCCGTCTACAACACCCCATCTAACCCATCAAAAACCAATGTAAACCACTGTCCAACCGCTCTAAAAACCCCTCTAAACCCCCTTAACCCCTCTCAAACGCCTCTAAACGTCTCTAAACCCCTCTAAACCTGCTAAACCCCTCCAATGTGCCCGTAACTTCACTAAAATCCCCTCTACATCCCTCAGAACCCCTTTAAACCCTCTTAAACCCCACTAAACCCCTCTGATTTCCTCAAAACCCCTCTAAATCCCCTCTAACCCACTCGAGACACCATTTTTAAACCCTGGTAAACAACTGTAAACCCCTCTAAAACCCCTCTAAACGCCACTAGACCACTCTACACTGCTCCAAGACCGATGTAAATTCCTCTAAAACCACCTCTAAATAACTCTAAAACCCTGTAAAATCCCTCTAATCACCCTCCAAACCCAAACCCCTCCAAAACACTCTAAAGCCATCTAATGCCCTAAAAACCCTCTCCAAACGCTAAACCCCCTCTAAACCCTGTAAACCCTTCTAAAGCCGGCTGTAAATCCCTCTAAAGCCCAATAAACCCCCTCTGAATCCCTCAAAACCGTTCTAACCCCCAACCTGCCTTAAACCTCTCTAACCCCCTGCAAAGCCCTTCTAAAACCCTCTATACCCCTATAAACACATCAAAACGCAGCTTAAGGGTTTGGATAGTTTAGATGCAGGTAGATATGCTCCCGAAGTTGATGAAGTCCAAGATTAAGGGTCACAGCTTAAGTATCAACGGGAAAATCCTTTAAGACCAATATGAGAAATACTTTTTTCACACAGAGAGTGGTGAGTCTCTGGAACTCCATGCCACAGAGGGTAGTTGAGGCCAGTTCATTGGCTATGTTTAAGAGGGAGTTAGATGTGGCCCTTGTGGCTAAGGGATCAGGGGTTATGGAGAGAAGGCAGGTATGGGAATTCTGATTGGGATGATCAGCCATGATCATATTGAATTGCGGTGCAGGCTCGAAGGGCCGAATGGCCTACTCCTGCACCTAATTTACCAGTTTCTATGTTTCTATGAACCACTTCTTAAATCGTTCTATACTCTTTCCAAACCCTCTAAACGTCCCTAAACCTATCAAAACTGCTCCAAGACCCCCTCTACATCCCTCTAAACCACCTCTGAATAACTATAACCCCTCTAACCTCCTCTAAACACATTCTAAACACAAACCCCTCTAAAACCCTCTAATCCCCTCTAATCACTTCTCAACACCCACTAAACCCCCTCTAAGCCGCTCTAAACCCGCTCTAAATCCCTCTTAACCCCATTAAACCCCTCTGAATCCCACAAAACCGTTCTAAAAAACCCAAACCTCCCCGTAAACCCCTTTAAACCCCTGTAAAGCCCCTCTAAAACCCCTCTAATCCCATTTAAACCCGCTAAATCCCTCTACATCCATCAGAATACCTCCAAACCCTCTCTAAACCCCCTCTCTAAACTCCCTATACACCGTATAAACCCCCTCTAAACATATCTTTACCCCATAACCCCACCTAAAACGCCCTCTAAATCCCTCAAAACGCCTCTAAAACCCTTCTAACCCCATGTAATCCTTCTAATCCCCATATGAACTCTTCTAAAACACATCTAAACCAACTAAACCCATCTAAATCCCCTATAAACCTCCTACAAATCCATCCAAACCCCTCTAAACCATCTCTCAATCCTTGAAAACCATTGTAACCCCTTCTAACCCCCCCCCAACCCCCTCTGACCGCCTAGTAAACCCGTCTAAACCCCCTCCAAACACCCTCTAAATACAGCGAAACCCACCTCTTAAACCCATCTAATCCACTCTAAATAGCCTTTAAACTTCTATAAACCCCCTCTAAACCCCTCTCTAAAACACCCGCTAAACACCTTAAAACCCCTATAACACCCTTTCTAATCCCCTCTAAACAACCTATAAACTTCCTATTAAACCCTCTAAAATCCTCTAAACCGCTCTAAACGCTCTACGCCCCACGAAACTCCCTCTAAATCCCACAAAACGCCTTTAAACCCCTTCTAACCCCATCGAAGCCACCGGTAAAGCCCATCTGAAACCACTCTAATCCATCTAAACCTCACTTAATGCCCTCTACATATTCAGTATACCTCTAAAACCCATCTAAAACCCCTCTAAAAACCGCATCCAAATACCCTATAGATCCACAAAACCCCTATTAACCCAACTCTAACCCCTCTAAACGCCCTCTAAATCCCTCAAAAACGCCTGTAAAGCCCTTCTAACCCCGCCCGAATCTCTCTAAAACCCCCTCTAAATAACTAAGTACCTCTAAAACCCCCCCCCTAAATACGCTTTCAACCACTCGAGACCCCTCTAAAACTCCCTGTCAAACACTCTAAACCAAACCCCTCTAACCACATCTAAGCCCCTCTAGAACCCTCCGAACCCCTCTAGTCCCCTCTAAATACGCACTAAACTACTCTAAACCCCTTCTAAGCCCCTCTAAACATTATATTCCCCTCTAAAACCCCCGCTAAATCCCCTCTACATCCCCAGAATACCCCCAAACCCTGTCCTAAACCCGACCTAATCCATCTAAGCCCCATATAAAACCGCCTCTAAACCCACCTATACCCATCTAAACCCCCGGATAAACCTTCTACGAATCCCTCCAAAGCCCTCTAAACCATCTCTCAAGTCCTGAAAACCACTGCAACCCCTTGTAAACCCCTCTCAAACCCCTCTAAACGCCCAGTAATACTCTCTAAACTCCCAGTAAAACCCTCTAACTCCTCCAAACACGCTCCAAACACATCTAAAAAAAACCAAAAAAAAAAAAAAACCCCCTCTAAACCCATGTAATATCCTCTAAATTTCCCTTTAAACTAATCTAAACCCAGTCTAAAACAAAAACACTACAAAACTACTACACGACTCGAAACCCTCTCTAAAAAAAACCATCAAACAATCCTCTAAACACTCTCTAAACCCCTCTAAATCCCACAGAATCCCACATTTGAACCCCTGTAAACCACTGTCAACCGTCTATACCCGCTCTAAACGCCCCTAGACAACTCTACACAGCTCCAATACACCTCTAAATCCCTCTAAACCACTCTAAAACACATCTAGAACATCTTAACCCCACTAAACCCCCTAAACCCCCTCTAAAGATAGAGTACAGAGGAGATTTACCTAGAATGTTGCCTGGGATCCAGCAACCATGTTACAGAGAAACGGTTGAACAAGTTAGGTATTTATTCCTTGGAGCGCAGAAGGTTAAGGGGGGACTGGATTGAGGTCTTTAAAATGATGAGAAGGGATAGACAGAAGTTGACGTGATACGCTTTCCCATTAAGGGTAGGGAACATTCAAACAAGAGGGCATGACATGCGAATTAAGGGACGGAAGTTTAGGGTAACGTGAGGGGAACTAATTTACTCAGAAGGTGGTGGCTAATGTGTGAATGAGCTTCCAGCAGAGTGGGGAGGCAGGTCGATTTTTAACTTTAAAAGTAAAGTGGATAGGTATATGGACGGGAAGGGAATGGAGGGGAATGGTCTGCGTGCAGGTAGATGGGACTAGGGGAAAACAAATGATCGGCAGACGGACTGTAAGGGCCGAGAGGGCCTGTTTCCGTGCTGTAATTGTTATATGGATAGATGGTTATATGGTTAAACCCCTCTAAAACACTCAAAACAAACCGCTCTAAACCTGCTCAAAATAAATCCCTCTAAACGCAATTAAACCTCACCTGAATTTCCTCAAAACCGTTCTAACCCCAACCTCCTAAACCTCTCTAACCCCCTGTATACACGTGTAAACCCCTCTAAACAAATCTGAACCCCTCTAAACCCCTCTAAACACATCTAAACACCTCAACACTCTAAGACCTTCTAATCCCCTCTCTAAACCCCACTAAATCCGCTCTACACCCTCAGAACCCATCTAATCCCTCTCTAATCCCTATCTAAACCCCCCTAAACGCCCTATAAACCTTAATAAACCCCCTTTAAACCCCACTAAACCCCTCTTAACCCATCAAACAATCCTAAAATCCTTCAACACGCCTTAAAAACCCCTTCTAACCACATCGAATCCCTCTAAACCCCATATAAGCCCCACCTAAACCCCCTAAATCAACTCTAAACGCATCTAATCCCCTATGAATCTCCTATAAACCCCGCTAAACCCCTCGAAACCCTGGAAGCCACTTGAAAACACTTGAAACTATCCTCTCTAATCCTCAGAACGCCTTAAAACCTTCTAACTCCATCAAATCCCTCTAAACCCCATATAAGCCCATCTAAAACCCCCCTAAATCAACTCTAAACAACATCTAAACCCCTATAAATCCTAGATAACCCCTGTAAACCCCTAAGAAACCACTGCAAACCTTTCTAAACCCCTCTAAACACGCCTATACCCCTCTAAACCACCTATAAATAACTAAACCCTATATACACCCTCTAAATCCCTCTAAATAGCACTCTACATCATTCTAAAACCATCTAAACACCCTCTAATTCCTTTAAAATGCCACTAAACCACTCCTAACCCCCCTCCAAACCCTTCCTAACCCGCTCTAAATCACTCTAAACCCCATTAAAACCCCATCCGAATCCCCCAAAAACCGTACTAAACCCCAACCTCCCCTAAACCCCATTTAAACACATAAAAGGCCCTCTAAAACCATTATATACCCCCGTATACGCACATCCTAGAACCCATCTGCAACCACGTCTCAACCCCTCTATGCTCCTCCAAACCCTTCTAAACCCATCCGAATGCCTCTCTAACCACTAAATCCACCTACTCGCTTTATAGGGCTTTCTAAAACCACTAGATCGGTTTAGAGTGTTTTAGAGAGGTGTTTGGAGGGGTCTCCAATGGTTTGAAGGTATTTTAGAGTAGTTTAGAGAGGTATTTAGTTATTTAGAGGGGGTTTAGAGGATTCGATGTGGGTTTTAGAGGGGTTTTAGAAAGGTTTTAGAGGGGGTTTTTGAGGGTCCATAGGGGGTTTTGATGGGGTTTAGAGGGGTTTAGAAAGGGTTTTTTAGAGAGGTATTTTGAGGTATGGAGATGGGATTTAGTGAGGTTTAGATGGGATTAGAGTTGTTTTAGGAGGGGTTTTACAGGGGCTTAGATGGGGGTTAGGGAAACAGAAGGGGTTGCTGGCGTTTTGTGGGGATTCAGAGGGGTTTAATAGGGTTTTATAGCGAGTTTATAGGGGTTTAGAGGGGTTTAGAAAGGGGGTTGTAGTGGTTTACAGCTGTTTAGAGGGTGTTTGGAATGGTTTCGAGAGGGTTAAGTGGGGTTATAGTAGTTTAGAGAGGGTTTAGAGGGCATTTAGTGGGTTCAGATGTTTACATGTGTTTAGAGGTGGTTTTGAGGCGTTATAACGGGGTTTTTTAGAGGGGGTTTAGCGTGTTTAGAGAGGGATTAGATGTATTCTGAGGTATGCAAAGGGGATTTACTCGGGTTTGGAGGGGATTCGAGGATTAAAAACGGGTTAGAACCGTGGTATAGAGACGTTTTTGTGGGATTTAAAGGAGTTTAGAGGGGTTTAGAGGGTGTTTTGGTGGTTTAGAGAGGTTGGGTTGGTCGTTTGGGGGGTTTTATAATGGGTTTACAGGTTTAAAGGGTATTTAGAGGGATTACATGGGTTTAGAGAGGGTTCAGATGTGTTTAGAGGTGTGTGGAGGGTTTGAGGGCTTTACTGGGAGTTTAGAGGTTTTACTGGGGCCTTTAGAGGGGTTTAGAAGCATTAGAGTGGTTCTGAGGGATGTAGAGGGGATTTAGTAAAGTGTAGGGTGGATTAGAGGGGTTTAGCGGGTTTAGGGACGTTTGGGGGGGATAGAGGCGTTAAAATGTGTCTAGCGCATCATGGGGTTTATATTTGTTTAGAGGTGTTTAGATGGGTTTAGGGAGGTTAGAGCGGTTGACATTGGTTACATTGGTTTAGAGAAGGTTAGATTGGGGTTGTAGAGGGTGTTGGATGCATTTAGAGGTGGTTTATAAGGGTATAGAAGGGTTATAGAGGGGTTAGAGAGGGTTTAGATGGGTTTCGGAGGAGTATAGAGGGGTTTAGAAGTGGTTCAGATGGGTTAAAGGTGTTATAGGGATATAGTGGGTTTTAGAGGGCTTTAAACGGGGCTTAGAGGGGTTTATATAGGGGCTTTAAACGGGGGTTAGAGGGGTTTAGTAGTGTGGTTTGGAGTGGTCTATATGAGATTTATAGGGTTTTAGATGGGTTTTTAGAGTTGATTCAGGGGGTTTAGAAGGGCTTGAATGGGTTTAGAGGGATAGATGGGTTAGAAAGGTTTAAGGGCGTTTTTGAGGATTTAGGGAGGATGTTTGGTGAGGTTTAAAATGGGTTTAGAGGGGGTTATGAGGTTTTATAGGGGTTTAGAGCTGTTTAGAGAGGGTTTGAGAGAGCGTTCTGATGGATGTGTATAGAATGTAGTGGAGTTTAGTGGGGTTTAAATAGGCTTAGAGTTTTTTGATGGGTATTAGAGCGTTTTAGGGGAGGTTGGGGGTTTAGAACGGTTTTTGAGGAATCAGATGGGATTATTGGGGTCAGATGATTTAGAGCGGGTTTAGAGGGGTTTATTAGTGGTTTTAGATGGGTTTGGAGGAGTATAGAGGGGTTTAGAAGTGGTTCAGATGGGGTTAAGGTGTTCATAGGGATATAGGGGTTTTAGAGGGGCTTTAACGGGGTTTAAGAGTGGCATTTACGAGGGATATAGGGGCTTTAACGGGGGTAGAGGGGGTTTAGTAGACGGTTTGGAGTGGTCTATAGAGATTATAGGGTTTAGATGGGGTTTAGAGGGGTTTATAGGTTTAGATGGGTTTAGAGTTGATTCAGGGGGGTTCAGAAGGGCTTGAATGGGGTTTAGTAGAGGGATTAGATGGGGTTAGGAAGGTTTAAGTAAGGCGATTTGTAAGGATTTTAGGAGGATTGTTTGGTGAGGTTAAAAGGGGTTTAGAGGGGTTTAGAGGTTTATAGGGGGTTTAGAGCGGTTTAGAGAGGGTTTAGAGCGTTCTGATGGATGTGTAGTGAATTTAGTGGAGTTTAGTGGGGTTAAATAGGCCTTAGAGTTTTTTGATGGGTTTAGAGCGGATTAGGGAGGTTGGGGTTTAGAACGGTTTTGAGGAATTCAGATGGGATTATATGGGGTTCAGAGTGATTTAGAAGCGGGTTTAGAGAGGGTTTATAGTGGTTTAGAGCGGGGCTTAGAAGGGTTTAGGGTAGTTTAGAGGTATTTAGAGGGGCTAGGAGGGTTTTATCGGGTTTTAGAGGGGTTAGATTGGGTTGGTGTTTAGATTAGCTGCGGTTTAGAGGGTTTTTAGAGTAGTTTTGAAGTGGTTTAGATGGGTTAGGAGGGGGCTATGGAGGGGTTTTAGTAGTGTGTTTATGGGGGCGTTTAGGTGGGTTTAGGGTGTTCAGAATGGGTTTAAAGAGTTCAGAGGGATTTTAAATGATTTATAGGAGGTTTATAGGGGCTTTAGGATGTGTGTAGATTTGGTTTAGGTGGGTTTAGTAGAGGGGGTGTAATGGGGCCTTAGAGGAATTAGATGGTGTTTACGAGAGGGTTTCACTTAGAATTATGAGGGATTTAGCGGGGGGGTTTTAGAGGGGATTAGAGGGGTTGTAGAAGGGGTTTAGGGTATTTAGAGGGACTAGAGGGTTTTGAGGGGTTCAGAGGGTTTAGATCAGGTTAAGAGGTGTTTAGAGGGGGTTAGAGGGTTTTTTTGTTTTAGATGTTGTTTTAGAATTTCTGTGGTTTGGAGGGGTTTCGGAGGCTTGGAGGGTTTATGAAAGCGAAAAACCAATTGTAAATTTTTAGAAATGGTTTGGAAAAGGTTTAGGGTTTACTCTGGGTTTAGTAGGGGGTTTAGAGGAATTTAAGAGGGTTTAGGTGGATTTCAAGGTGGTTTAGAACGCTGGTTTAGACTCTGTTTTCAAGGGATTTTGATGGACTATAAAAAGAGGTTTGTGTGTTTTAACTAGGGGGTTTAGAGGGCATTTAAGTGGGGTTAAAGATGTTTAGTATGTGTTCAGAATAGAGGTGTTTTGAGGCTTTATACGGGGTTTTTAGAAGGGTTTTTAGCGGGTTTAGCGAGGGATTGAGATATTCTGACGTATGTATAGACGGATTTAGTGGGGTTTGGAGGTTTCGGATGCGAGTAAATGGGGTTAGAAGGGGTTTAGAGGCGTTCTGTGGGATTTTAAAGGGGTTTAGAGGGTGTTTAAGAGGGGATTACATGGGTTTTAGAGGGGGTTAGATGTGTTTAGAGGATGTTTTTTGGAGGGGTTTAGAGTGATTTACTGGGAGTTTTAGAGGGGTTTGACTGGGAGTTTAGAATGGGTTTAATGGGGTTTTGGAGTGGTTTTCCAGGACTTGAGAGATGGTTTAGAGGGGTTTGGAGGTTTACAGGAGTTTAAGGAGGTTTAGATGGTGTAGAGTTGGTTTAAGGTGGGTTTAGACGGGTTTATATGGGCTTAGAGGGATTAGGTGGGGTTTAGAGAGGGTTTGGAGGTATTCTGAGGATAGAGAGGGGATTTAGCGGGATTAGGGGTATTAGAAGTTTAGAGAGGATTTAGAGGTGTTTTAGAGCATTTAGTGGGTATTTAGAGGGGACTAGACGTGGTTTTGAGGTTTTTAGAGGTTACGATTGGTTAGAGGGGGTTAGAGTGGTTTAGGAGCGGTTTAGCGTGTTTTAGAGGGGGTTTAGAGGGTCTCGAATGGTTTTCAAGGTATTTAGAGA
This sequence comes from Okamejei kenojei, assembly GCA_035221665.1. NCBI lineage: Eukaryota > Metazoa > Chordata > Chondrichthyes > Rajiformes > Rajidae > Okamejei > Okamejei kenojei. The sequence goes on along the minus strand of JAVHYY010000924.1, from coordinate 5,097 downwards.
GGGTTTATCGGAATTTAGTATTATTTTTGAGCGGGATATCGATGGGGTTAGAAGAGCTTTACAGGCGTTTTGAGGGATTTAGGAAGGCGTTATACTGGGCTAAGTGGTTTAGTATGGATTTAGAGGGGGTTTTGAGGGATCTACACGGGTTTAGAGGGATTTAGAGGGTTATTAGAGAGGGTTTAGAGGTATTCTGATGTATTATAGTAGAGAGGCATTTATTAAGGTTTAGATCGGATTAGAGTGGTTTAGAATGGCATTACGGGGGCTTAGATGGGTTAGAATCGGTTTAGAGGGTTTTAGAAAGGTTTATACGTTTAAAGCTGTTTGGAGTGTTTTAGAGTGGGGTTTAGAGAGGGTTTCGTGGTCGGTTATAGTAGTTTAGAGGAGTTTAGAGAGCATTTAGTGGGGTTAAATGTTTAAATGTGTTTAGAAGCGGTTATGAGGCCTCTATATATATAAAGGGCCTCTATATATAACTGCCCCCCTTTAGAGGGGTTAGCGGGTTTTAGAGTATAATAGGGATTAGAGGTAACTGAGGTATGTTAGAGGGGATTTAGTGGGGTTTTCGAGGGTTTCGAGGATAAATGGGGTTACAAGGGGTTTCGGAGGCGTTTTGTGGGATTTTAGAGGGTGTTTACGGGATGTTTGGTGGTTTCCCCAGAGGGTTTAGAGTCCGTTTAAGAGGGGTGTAAAATGTATTTAGAGGGGAATTTACATGGATTTAGAGCGGGTTAAGGTGTTTAGTGGGTGTTTGAAGGGGTTTAGTGGTTTTTACTGGGAGTTATAGAGGCTTTTACTGGGCGTTTAGAGGGGTTAGAAGGGTTTTGGAAGGGTTTTCAGTGGGTTTTCAGGACGAGAGGCTGGTATAGAGGTGTTTGGAGGATTTACAGAAGGTTTATAGGGAGGTTTATGATGGGTGAAAGATAGTTTAGGAGGAGTTTATCTGGGGCTTAGAAGGAAATTAGGAGGGGTTTTAGAGGGGATTTGGAGGCATCTGAGGGATATAGAGGAGATTTAGCGGGGATTAGATGGTTTTCAGAAGGGGTTTAGAGGGGTTTAGAGGGGTTTAGAGTAGTTTAGTGGGTATTTCGAGGGACTAAAGGGGTTTGGAGGGTTTTTATAGTGGTTAACCTGGGTTAGAGGGGTTTAGATTTTTAGAGGCGGATTAGAGTGTTTTTAGAGGGGGTTTAAGAGGGTCTCGAATGGTTTAAAACGGTATTTATAGGGGTTAGAGGAATTTAGTTATTTAGATGGGGGTTAGATGGATTCGATGGGGTTAGAAGTGATTTCAGCGTTTTGAGGGATTTAGAAGGCGTTTAGTGGGCTAAGAGGTTTAGAGACGGGGTTTTAGAGGGTGTTTTGGAGGATGTATATGGGGGTTTAGATGGGTTTTTAGAGGGGTTTACAGAGGGCTTAGAGGTTTATTCCCCCCTGAGGAATGCAGATGGCATTTTAGTGAGCTTCATATTGGATTAGAGTGGTTTTTAGAGGCGCCTTAACAGGGGCTAGATGTGGTAAGGGGTTTTTGAGCGTTTTGTGGATTTAGAGGGGTTTTAGAGGGTTTATTATAGTGAGTTTATAGGGTGGTTTAGAGGGTTTAGAGAGGGTGTATAGGGGTTTAAGCTATTTAGAGGGTGTTTAGAGTGGTTTAGAGAGGGTTTAGTGGGGTTATAGTAGTTTAGAGGGTTCAGAGGGCATGTTAGTGGGTTAAGATTTTAAATGTGTTTGTAGGTGGTTTTTGAGACTTATAAGGGGGTTTAGAGGGGGTATAGCGGGTTTTGGAGGGGGTTTGGAGGATTAAATGGGTTAGAAGAGGTTAGAGGGCGTTTTGTGGGATTTAAGGAGTTTTAGAGGGGTGTTTAGAGGGTGTTTGGTGTTTAGAGAGGGTTTAGAGTAGTTTAAGGGGTTTTAAGAGTGGGTTAGAGGGGTTTTAAAGGGTATTTAGAGGGGATTACATTGTTTAGAGGGGGTTTAGATGTGGTAGATAGAGGGGGTTTGGAGGAGTTTAGGAGGGTTTTAACTGGAGTTTAGAGGGTTTTAACTGGGCGTTTAGGAGGGGGTTTAGAGGGTTTTGTGGGGGTTTTTTTGCCCCAGTGGTTTTCAGGACTTGAGATATGGTTTAGATGGGGTTTGGAGGGATTTGCAGAAGGATTATAGGGGGTTTAGATGGGTGTAGAGTTGGTTTAGGTGGTTTAGAGGGGTTTTATATGGGGCTCCATATAACCCTCTAACCCCCTGGAAACCACTGTAAACCATTCTAACCCCCAACTAAATACTCCTATACCCTTCTAAACCCCTCCAAGCCACCACTAAATCCCTCACACGACCTCTAAATAACTAAACCCTCTAAACCCCTCCAAATCCCCCTCAAACACACGTCTAAACCCATCTACCCTCTAAAACCTTCTAAAACCCTCGAAACCCTCTAATCCCTTTTAAATAACATCTAAACCACTCCAACCCCCCCTTCCAAAACCCCCTCTATACCACTCTAAAACCCCCCGCTAAAACCCGCTCTAAATCAGTATAAACGCCATTAAACCCCATCTGAATCCCTCAAAACCGTACTAAACCCCAACCTTCCCTAAACCCCTCTAAACACATAAAAAGTACCTCTAAATACCTTCTACACCCCCTATACGCAAATCTAAACCGATCTGAACCACTATCTCAACCCCTTCTAATACACCTCCAAACCCATCTAACCCATTCGAATACCCTCTAAAGCCATCTAAACCACCCTACAACTCTTCTAAAAACTCAACTAAACCCCCTCTGCAATCGTCAAAACCTCTCTAAACCGCCTGTAACTCCCCCTAAAACCCCCTTTAACACACCCCCCGGTGACCACTTTCAACTCCTCTGAAGAACCCCCCTAAACCCTTTTAAAAAACCACTCCAGACACATCTAAACCCATCTAACCACCCCTCTAAACCGCTCTAAACCCCTCTAAATATTCTAAGCCCCTCTAATCACCTCTAAACCCCCCCACTAAATCCCGTATACATCTCTCAGAAACCCTCTACAACCCCTTATAAACCTCTCTAAAAACCCCCTCTAATCCCCCAAACACTCATCCTAACCCCCCAAAATAAATCCTAACCCCTCTAACCCCACCAAACCCCCTCTAAAATCCCTCTAATACGCCTCTAAAACCCTTCTAACACCAATCCCTCTAATCCCAATAAAAACCCCTCTAAACCCGCCTAAATCAACTCTAAACCCATCTAACCCCTATATTTCCTCCTGTAACCCCCATTTAAACACCTCTAAACCCCTTCTAAACCATGGAAACCATTGTAAACCCTTCTAACCACTCTAAACACTCCTATACCTCTCTAAACCCAACCAAGACACACACTAAATCCCTCTAAACAACCTCGAAATCACTAAACCCCTCGAAACCCCGCTCTAATTCCATTTAAATACCATCGAAACCACCCCAAACCCCCTCTAAACCCCACTAAACCACTCTAAAACCCCTCTAACCTCCCTCTAAATTCCCCCAAAACGCATTCTAAAACCCTTTTAACCCCAATCCCTCTAAAACCCTCGTAAATTCAACCTGAAAACCCCATCTATAATCGCCCTATGTCTCCTATAATCCCTCTAAACCCCCCTAAACCTCCTCAAAACCCCTGAAAGCCTCTGAAAACACAGCACCCCTTCTAAACACCACCTATAACCTCTAAACCCCCCTCCCAAGCCACCTCTAACTTCCTCTAAACCACGCCTAAATACCGCAAACGCCCCCCCCAAATCCCTCTAAACCCCACTAAACACATCTAAACCCTTCTAAATCGCTACTAAACCCACACAAACTCTAAGCCCATCTAATCCCCAGTCTAAACCCGACTAAATCCCCCCTTAATTCCCTCAAACACCCCTAAACCTTCTCAAAATACATCTAAAAACCCACCCACGTAACCTCTTATAAACCCTCGTAAAACCTCCTCTAAACCCCCTCTAATCCCCTCTATAACCCCACCAAAAACCCCTCTCTAAATCCCTCACAACCCTTCTAAACCACTAAACCCCCCTAAACCCTCTCTCAATCCCACTAAATCTCATTAAACCCAATCTGAAACCAACAAAAAGGCCGTCCTAAAAAACCCCAACCTCTCCTAACCCCAACCTCCATCTAAACCCCACTAAATCCCCTTCTTCAATTCCTCAAAAACCCTCTCAAACCTTCCTCAAAAATAACCTCTAAACCCAACTAACCTCTTATAAAGGAAGAGCGCATCTAAACCTCCTCTAAACCCCTCTAATCCCATATTACCCCACCAAAAAAACCCACTCTAAATCCTCAAAACGCATTAAAACCCTTCTAACCCATCATCCCTCTAAACACCTAATCAACAACAACCCATCTATACTCCTATACATCCCGATAAACCTCCTAAAAATTCCCTCTAAACCCCCCTCTAAACCCCTGCACACCACTGCGCACATCCCTTAAAACCCTCTAAACACGTTGTTATACCCATCAAAAGACCACCGCAAGCCACCTCTAAATCCCTCTACAATTACCTCTAAATAACTCTAAAACACTCTAAACCCTCAAATCCTCTAAACACACTATAAAACCCATTTACCCCTCTAAAAAAACCGCTAAACCCCTCCCTCCGAATCGCCCGCCTTCTAAATGTACCGCTAAACCCACTCCAATCCCCCTCTAAACCCACTAAAGCGCTATCCCCCCTGAACCCGCAATAATCCCAGCGAAATCCCAATTAAACCCAATGTAATCCCTCAAAGCCGTCTAAACCCCAACCTCCCCTAAACCCCTCTAAACCCATAAAAATCCCACGTAAAACCCCTCAATACCCGATCTAACCCTTCTGAACCACTTCTCAACCCATCTATACTCTTCCAACCCATCTAAACCCATACAAAAGGTCCTCTAAACCTATCAACCCCTCTAAAACCCATCTAAAACCCCCTCTAAAATCCTCAAAACCTCCCTAAACCCCCCTGTAACCCCACTCTAACCCCCTTTATACATCCTTAACACCCTACAACCCCGCTATAACACCTATAACCAAAAACAAAAATTTCCCCCTAAAAAAACCCCCTCTAAACCGCATCTA
>JAVHYY010000923.1:0-22800 GCA_035221665.1 Okamejei kenojei | reverse complement strand
GCGAGAGGAGGAGAGAGGCGGAGCAGCGGGAGAGGAGGGGGGGAGAGCCGGGCGAGAGGGAGCTAGACATATTTGGGGAGATGGAGTGGAGGAGAAGAGAGATTGGAGAGAAGAGAGATTTTATTTAGTGGTCTGGAGCAGCAGCACGAGGCGAGGAGAGGCGAGTTGAGGAGGAGATGTGGAAGAGCGAGAGGAGGGGAGCGAGGAGAGCGGAGACGAAGAGGCCGACGAGAGCAGGGAGCTAGAGAGGAGAAGCTTTAGCTGGAGATTAAGAGGAGGATGGATGAGATTTAGCTAGCTTTTAGCTGGAGGGAGGAGATAGAGAAGAGGGTGTGAGTGGAGATGGGAGGAGAGGGGAGTAGGCTTGTTGGAGAGCCTGGAGGCTGGAGAAGCTAGAGGAGAGAGCTTAGAGCTAGAGCTTTAGATCTTGATCCAGGCGAGAGCTTGTGAGCTAGAGAGCTAGATCTGGAAAGGAGATGGAGCCTGGAGATTGGAAGCAGTGCGAAGAAGGAGCTTTTACACGAGAGGAGAGGCAGAGAGCGATTTTGAGTTATGGAGATGGAGCGAGCGGGAGGGAGCGAAGAGAGGCGAAGAGGCAAGTGGAGGATGGAGCGAGAGCTAGAGCTTTTAGAGCTAGGAGAGCCGAGGAGCCTAGACGGAGAGCGAGAGCTATGCGAGAGAGCGAGCGAGAGCTACACCGGGAGATGGGGAGATGGTGCCTTTGGAGAAGGGAGAGAGAAGGAGCGAGAGAGATAGACCCGGGAGGGAGAGAGGAGGGGGAGATGGAAGCTGGGGATGGAGTTGAGCGCGAGAGATAGAGATAGAGCTTGGAGAGATGGAGTGGAGGAGGATGGGAACGAGAAAGAACTAGAACTGGAGATGGAAGGCTGGAGATGGATCGAGAGCTGGGACCTCGAGATGAGCTGGAGATGGAGCAAAAAAAAAGCGAGACCATGCGATGGAGCTGGAGAGCTGGAGATGGAGCAAAAGCGATTCGGGCGATGAAGCTCGGAGTAGTAAGTTGGAGCTAAAGCTAGAAACTGGAGATGAAGCTGGAGATGGAACGAGCGGTAGACAGGAGGGAGATGGAGGTGGCAGATGGAGCGAGCGAGAGTAGAACCTGGAGATGGAGTGAGTATGGGAGCAAAAGTCTGACCTCGGCGAATGAGCTGGGAGAAGGAGCAAACGCGAGACCTGGCGATGGAGCTGGAGATGGAGCAAAAGATAGACCTGGAGACGGAGCGGAGATGGGCAAAAAGCTACGAAGCTTTGTAGATGGAGTGGAGCGAAAGCCAGAAGGCTGGAGATCGAGATGGAGATGGAGCAAAAGTTCGACCTGGCGATGGAGCTGGAGATGGAGCAAAAAAAGCGAGACTGGGCGATGGAGTGGAGAGGAGGAGAGAAAAAGCGAGGGGGGGTGGCGAGAACTAGCGAAGGAGCTGGAGATGGAGAAGTAAAGTTATAGACCTGTATATGCAGCTGCAGATGGCGCAATAGCTAGAGCTGGAGAGATTGGGAGCTGGAGATGGAGCGAGATTAGACTGGAGAATGGGAGCTGGAGATTGACCCCGAAGAAGCTACACCGGGAGATGGAGCTGGAGAAGGAGCGAGAGATAGACCGGGAGATTGGAGCTGGAGATTGAGCGGAGATTGAGCTGGTGATGAGCTTGGGAGATGGAACGAGAACTAGACTGGGATGGAGCTGGAGATGGAGCGGAGAGTAGACCTCGAGATGAGATGGAGATGGAGCAAAAGAGAGACCATGCGATGGAGCTGGAGATGGAGCAAAAGCGATTCCGGGCGATGGAGCTGGAGTTGGAGCTAAAGCTGAACTGGAGATGAAAGCTGGAGATGGAAACGAGCGGTAGACCAGGAGATGGAGTGGAGGATGGAGCGCAGAGCTAGACCTGGAGATGGAGCTGGAGATGGAGCAAGAGTCGAACTGGCGATGGAGCTGAGATGGAAGCAAAAGCGAGAACTGCGATGGAGTGGAGATGGAGCAAAGAAGAAGGAGACTGGGCTGGAGATGGAGCAAAAGCTAGAGCTGTAGATGGAGCAGTAGCGACAGCAGAGTGGAGATCGAGATGGAGATGGAGCAAAAAGTTCAACTGGCGATGGAGGCTGGAGAATGGAGCAAAAAGCGAAACCTGCGTGGAGATGGAGAGGAGCAAAGCGAGACCTAGCGATGGAGCTGGAGATGGAGCTAAAGCTTAGACTGTATATGCGCTGCTGATGGAGCAATAGCTAGGATGGAGATGGAGTGGAGATGGAGCGATATCTAGACTGGGAGATGGAGCTGGAGATGGAAGTCATGACTAGACCGAGAGATGGAGCTGGAGAAGGTGCGAGTGATAGCCGGGAGATGGAGCTGGAGATGGAGCAAAAGCTAGACATGGAGATGGAGCTGGGGATGGGATGGAGGCAAAAGTAGACCTGGAGAACGATGCAGCTGGTGATGGAGCAAAAGCTCTAGACCTGAGATGCAGCTGGAGATGGAGCAATAGCTAGAGATGGAGATGGGAGCTGGGATGGAGCGAAGAGGCTTAGAACTCTGGGCGATGGAAGTCTAGTGAGAGATGGAGCGTAGGAGCTAGATTTGAGGATGGAGCTGGAGATGGAAGCGAGGCTACAAAAAAAAAACCGGCAGATGGAGTGGAGAAGGAGCAGAGATAGACCGGGAGATGGAGCTGGAAATGAGCGAGAGATGGAGTGGAGATTGCAAGTGGAGTGGAGCAAAAGCGAGACATGGCGATGGAGTGGAGATGGAGCAAGAGCTACCACCTAGGATGGAAAGTGGAGATGGAGCGAAGATCTAGACCTCGTAAATGGCTGAGTGGGCGAGAGCTAGACCGGGTGCTGGAGCGGAGATGGAGCGAGAGATAGAACCGGGTGATGGAGCAGGAGACGGAGCGTGAGATAGACATGGAGATGGAAGCTGGAGATGGAACGAGAGATAGACCTGGAGATGGAGTGGAGATGGGCGGAGCTAGACTGGAGATGGAGCTGGAGAGGGAGCCAACAAGCTAGACCTGGCGCTGGGAGCTGGTAATGGCGCCCAAAGCTAGGAATGGAGATGGAGCTGGAGATGGAGGGAGCAATAGCTGGACCGGGATGGAGCTGGAGATGGAGCAAAATCAAGACCGGTGATGGAGCTGGAGATGGAGCAAAAGCTAGACTTGGAGGTGGAGCTGGAGATGGAGCAAAAGCTAGACGGAGATGGCGCTGGTGAAGGAGCAAAAAGCAATACTGGAGATGGAGCTGCAGATGGAGCAAAAGTAAGTGGAGGAGATGGAGATGGAGCTGGAAGGCGAAAGCTTGTGGGAAGGAGCAAAATCTGGAGCTGGAGATGGAGCTGTAAGATAGAGCGAAAGCTAGAGCTGGAGTGGAGCTGGAGATGGAGCGCAAGACAAGGACTGGTCATGGAGCTGGAGTGGAGCGAAAGCTATAGAACTGGGATGGAGCTGGAGGTTGGAGCGAAATCTAGACATGGAGGGATGAGCGACTAAAGCTAGACGGAGATGGAGGCTGGAGATGGAGCGAGAGCTAGGCCTCGAGATGAGCTGGAGTGGAAGCGGGAGCTGGACTGGAGATGGAGCTGGAGAAGATGGGAGCGAGAGTGCTCGAGTGGACATAGAGCTGGAAATGGAGCGGAGCTAGACCTTAAGATGGAGCTGGAGATGGAAGCGGAGAGCTAGATCATGGAGATGGAGCTGGAGAGGAACGAGCGATTTAACGGGAGATGGAGCTGGAGAAGGAGCAGAGCTAGACCTGGAGATGGAGCCAGGGATTGGATCGGTTCTAGACCAGGAGATGGAGCTTGGGATGGAGCGAGAGCTCGAACCGGGTGATGGAGCTGGAGTGGGAGCGAGAGATAGAGGGAGTAGTGCTGGAGATGGGACCGAGAAAGAGACCTGGAGATGGAGATGGAGATGGAAACGAGAGGATAGAACCTGGAGAAGGAGCTGGAGATGGAGCGAGGCTAGGAGACCTGGAGATGGAGTGGAGATGGAGCAAAAGTTCTACCTCGGCCCACCCCCCCCCCCCCGATGAGCTGGAGATGGAGCAAAAGCGAGTCACCTGGCGATGGAGCTGGAGATGGAGCAAAAGATAGCCTGGGAGACGGAGCTGGAGATGGCAGCAAAAGCTAGAGCTGTAGATGGAGCTGGAGCGAAAGCCCTGAGCTGGAGATCGAGATGGAGATGGAGCAAAAGTTCGACCGGCGATGGAGCTGGAGATGGAGCAAAAGCGAGACCTGGCGAGGAGCTGGAAGGGAGGAAAAGCGAGACCAGCGATGGAGCTGGGATGGAGCTAAAAGCTATGCCTGTATATGCAGCTGCAGATGGAGCAATAGCTAGAGATGGAGATGGAGCTGGAGATGGAGCGAGTTATAGACCTGGAGATTGAAGCTTGAGATGGAGCGCGAGCTTCACCGGGAGATGGAGCTGGAGGAAGGAGCGAGAGATAGACCGGGAGATTGGGAAGTGGAGATTGAGCGGAGAGATTCGAGCTGGGATGGAGCTGAGATGTGGGAACGAGAAAATAGGACCTGCGAGATGGAGGGAGATGGAAGGCGGAGAGCTAGACCTCGAGATTGGGTGGAGATGGAGCAAAAGCTGAGAGACTGCGATGGAGCTGGAGGATGGAGAAAAGCGATCTCCTGGCGATGGAAGCTGGGGATTGTTCTTTTTTGTGAGGGGAAGCTAAAGCTAGAACTGGAGATGAAGCTGGAGATGGAACGAGCGGTAGACCAGGAGATGGAGGTGGAGATGGAGCGAGAGCTAGACCTGGAGATGGAGCTGGAGATGGAGCAAAAGTTCGACCTGGCGATGGAGCTGGAGATGGAGCAAAAGCGAGACCTGGCGATGGAGCTGGAGATGGAGCAAAAGATAGACCTGGAGACGGGGCTGGAGATGGAGCAAAAGCTAGAGCTGTAGATGGAGCAGGAGCGAAAGCCAGAGCTGGAGATCGAGATGGAGATGGAGCAAAAGTTCAACCTGGCGATGGAGCTGGAGATGGAGCAAAAGCGAAACCTGGCGATGGAGCTGGAGAGGGAGCAAAAGCGAGACCTAGCGATGGAGCTGGAGATGGAGCTAAAGCTAGACCTGTATATGCAGCTGCAGATGGAGCAATAGCTAGAGATGGAGATGGAGCTGGAGATGGAGCGAGATCTAGACCTGGAGATGGAGCTGGAGATGGAGTCAGAGCTAGACCGGGAGATGGAGCTGGAGAAGGAGCGAGAGATAGACCGGGAGATGGAGCTGGAGATGGAGCAAAAGCTAGACATGGAGATGGAGCTGGGGATGGAGCAAAAGCTAGACCTGGAGATGCAGCTGGAGATGGAGCAAAAGCTAGACCTGGAGATGCAGCTGGAGATGGAGCAATAGAAGGTGCTAGAGATGGAGATGGGAGGCTGGAGATGGAGCGAGAGCCATGCGTAGACCTGAGATGGAGCTGATGATGGAGCGAGAGCGATCATAGAAGGATCTGGAGATGGAGCTGGAGATGGAGCGAGAGCTACACCGGGAGATGGAGCTGGAGAAGGAGCGAGAGATAGACCGGGAGATGGAGCTGGAGATTGAGCGAGAGATAGAGCTGGAGATTGAGCTGGAGATGGAGCAAAAGCGAGACCTGGCGATGGAGCTGGAGATGGAGCAAAAGCGAGACCTGGCGATGGAGCTGGAGTTGGAGCTAAAGCTAGAACTGGAGATGAAGCTGGAGATGGAACGAGCGATAGACCGGGAGATGGAGCTGGAAATGGAGCGAGAGCTAGACCTAGAGATGGAGCTGGAGATGGAGCGAGATCTAGACCTCGAAATGGAGCTGGAGATGGAGCGAGAGCTAGACCGGGTGATGGAGCTGGAGATGGAGCGAGAGATAGACCGGGAGATGGAGCTGGAGACGGAGCGTGAGATAGACATGGAGATGGAGCTGGAGATGGAACGAGAGATAGACCTGGAGATGGAGCTGGAGATGGAGCGAGAGCTAGACCTGGAGATGGAGCTGGAGATGGAGCAAAAGCTAGACCTGGCGATGGAGCTGGTGATGGCGCAAAAGCTAGACATGGAGATGGAGCTGGAGATGGAGCAATAGCTGGACCTGGAGATGGAGCTGGAGATGGAGCAAAATCAAGACCCGGTGATGGAGCTGGAGATGGAGCAAAAGCTAGACCTGGAGATGGAGCTGGAGATGGAGCAAAAGCTAGACCCGGAGATGGAGCTGGTGATGGAGCAAAAGCTAAACCTGGAGATGGAGCTGGAGATGGAGCAAAAGCTAAAGCTGGAGATGGAGCTGGAGATGGAGCGAAAGCTAGCTGGAGATGGAGCAAAATCTGGAGCTGGAGATGGAGCTGTTGATGGAGCGAAAGCTAGAGCTGGAGATGGAGCTGTAGATAGAGCGAAAGCTAGAGCTGGAGATGGAGCTGGAGATGGAGCGAAAGCAAGACCTGGTCATGGAGCTGGAGATGGAGCGAAAGCTAGACCTGGAGAGGGAGCTGGAGATGGAGCGAAAGGTAGACCTGGAGCTGGAGATGGAGCGAAAGCTAGACCTGGAGATGGAGCTGGAGATGGAGCGAAAGCTAGCCCTGGAGATGGAGCTGGAGGTGGAGCGAATCCTAGACCTGGAGATGGAGCGAAAGCTAGACCCGGAGATGGAGCTGGAGATGGAGCGAGAGCTAGGCCTGGAGATGGAGCTGGAGATGGAGCGGGAGCTGGACCTGGAGATGGAGCTGGAGATGGAGCGAGTGCTCGAGCTGGACATAGAGCTGGAAATGGAGCGAGAGCTAGACCTGGAGATGGAGCTGGAGATGGAGCGAGAGCTAGACATGGAGATGGAGCTGGAGATGGAACGAGCGATAGACCGGGAGATGGAGCTGGAGATGGAGCGAGAGCTAGACCTGGAGATGGAGCTGGAGATGGATCGAGTTCTAGACCAGGAGATGGAGCTGGAGATGGAGCGAGAGCTAGACCGGGTGATGGAGCTGGAGATGGAGCGAGAGATAGACCGGGAGATAGAGCTGGAGATGGACCGAGAAAGAGACCTGGAGATGGAGCTGGAGATGGAACGAGAGATAGACCTGGAGATGGAGCTGGAGATGGAGCGAGATCTAGACCTGGAGATGGAGCTGGAGATGGAGCAAAAGCGAGACCTGGCGATGGAGCTGGAAATGGAGCAAAAGCGAGACCTGGCGATGGAGCTGGAGTTGGAGCTAAAGCTAGACCTGGCGATGGAGCTGGAGATGGAGCAAAAGCAAGAACTGGCGATGGAGCTGGAGATGGAGCAGAAGGTAGACCTGGCGATGGAGCTGGAGAAGGAGCAAAAGGTAGACCTGGCGATGGATCTGGAGATGGAGCAAAAGATAGACCTGGAGATGGAGCTGGAGATGGAGCAAAAGCTAGACCTGGAGATGGAGCTGGAGCATGGAGCAAAAGCTAGTCTTGGAGACGGAGCTGGAGATGGAGCAAAAGCTAGACCTGGAGATAGTGCTGGAGATGGAGCAAAAGCTAGACCTGGAGATGGAGCTGGAGATGGCGCAAAAGCTAGACCAGGAGATGGAGCTGGAGATGGAGCAAAAGCTAGAACTGGAGATGGAGCTGCAGATGGAACGAGCGATAGACCGGGAGATGGAGCTGGAGATGGAGCGAGAGCTAGACCTGGACATGGAGCTGGAGATGGAGCCAGATCTAGACCTGGAGATGGTGCTGGAGATGGAGCAAAAGCTAGGCCTGGAGATAGTGCTGGAGATGGAGCAAAAGCTAGACCTGGAGATGGAGCTGGAGATGGCGCAAAAGCTAGACCAGGAGATGGAGCTGGAGATGGAGCAAAAGCTAGAACTGGAGATGGAGCTGCAGATGGAACGAGCGATAGACCGGGAGATGGAGCTGGAGATGGAGCGAGAGCTAGACCTGGATATGGAGCTGGAGATGGAGCGAGATCTGACCTGGAGATGGAGCGAGAGCTAGACCGGGTGATGGAGCTGGGGATGGAGCGATAGATAGACCTGGAGATGGTGCTGGAGATGGAGCAAAAGCGAGACCTGGCGATGGAGCTGGAAATGGAGCAAAAGCGAGACCTGGCGATGGAGCTGGTGTTGGAGCTAAAGCTAGACCTGGCGATGGAGCTGGAGATGGAGCAAAAGCAAGACCAGGCGATGGAGCAGGAGATGGAGCACAAGGTAGACCTGGCGAAGGAGCTGGATAAGGAGCAAAAGGTAGAGCTGGAGATAGTGCTTGAGATGGAGCAAAAGCTAGACCTGGAGATGGAGCTGAAGATGGCGCAAAAGCTAGACCAGGAGATGGAGCTGCAGATGAAGCAAAAGCTAGAACTGGAGATGGAGCTGCAGATGAAACGAGCGATAGACCGGGAGATGGAGCTGGAAATGGAGCGATAGCTAGACCTTGATATGGAGCTGGAGATGGAGCGAGATCTGACCTGGAGATGGTAGTGGGAGATGGAGCGAGAGCTAGGACCGGGAGATGGAGCTGGGAGATGGATCGATAGATAACCTGGAGATGGTGCTCTGGAGACGGAGCGTGAGAGAGACATGTAGATGGACCTGGAGATGGAACGAGAGATAGACCTGGAGATGGAGCTGGAGATGGAGCGAGAGCTAGACCTGGAGATGGAGCTGGAGATGGAGCAAAAGCGAGGCCTGGCGATGGAGCTTGAGATAGAGCAAAAGCGAGACCTGGCGATGGAGCTGGAGATGGAGCTAAAGCTAGACCTGGCGATGGAGCTGGAGATGTAGCGAGAGCTAGACCAGGAGATGGAGCTGGAGATGGAGCAAAAGCTAGACCTGGAGATGGAGCTGGTGATGGAGCAAAAGCTAGACATGGAGATGGAGCTGGAGATGGAGCAATAGCTGGACCTGGAGATGGAGCTGGAGATGGAGCAAAAGCAAGACCCGGTGATGGAGCTGGAGATGGAGCAAAAGCTAGAACTGGAGATGGAGCTGCAGTTGGAACGAGCGATAGACCGGGAGATGGAGCTGGAGATGGAGCGAGAGCTAGACCTGGATATGGAGCTGGAGATGGAGCGAGATCTGACCTGGAGATGGAGCTGGAGATGGAGCGAGAGCTAGACCTGGAGATGGAGCTGGACATGGAGCAAAAGCGAGGCCTGGCGATGGATGCTTGAGATAGAGCAAAAGCTAGACCTGGCGGATGGAGCTGGAGAATGGAGCTAAAGCTAGGACCTGGCGATGGAGCCGGAGCTGTAGCGAGAGCTAGACCAGGAGATGGAGCTGGAGATGGAGCAAAAGCTAGACCTGGAGATGGAGCTGGTGATGGAGCAAAAGCTAGACATGGAGATGGAGCTGGAGATGGAGCAAATAGATGGACTGGGAATGGAGCTGGAGAATGGAGATGGACAAAGCAAGAAAGACCCGGTGATGGAGCTGGAGATGGAGCAAAAGCTAGACCTGGAGATGGAGCTGGAGATGGAGCGAGAGCTAGACCGGGTGATGGAGCTTGAGATGGAACGAGAGATAGACCGGGAGATGGAGCTGGAGATGGAGCAAAAGCTAGTCTTGGAGACGGAGCTGGAGAGGGAGCAAAAGCTAGACCTGGAGATGGTTGCTACTGCTCTGGAGATGGAGCAAACAAAAGCTAGAGACCCATGGCGATGGAGCTGGATAGATGGAGCAAGCAAAAGCGAGACCTGGCGATGGAGCTGGAGATGGAGCAAAAGGTAGACCTCGCGATGGAGCTGGAGATGGAGCAAAAGCTAGACCCGGAGATGGAGCAGGAGATGGAGCAAAAGCTAGACCTGGAGGTGGAGCTGGAGATGGAGCAAAAGCTAGACCTGGAGATGGAGCTGGTGATGCAGCAAAAGCTAGACCTGGAGATGGAGCTGGAGATGGAGCAATAGCTAGACCTGGAGATGGAGCTGGAGATGGAGCAAAAGCAAGACCCGGTGATGGAGCTGGAGATGGAGCAAAAGCTAGACCTGGAGATGGAGCTGGAGATGGAACAAAATCTAGACCCGGAGATGGATCTGGTGATGGAGCGAAAGCTAGAGCTGGAGATGGTGCTGGAGATGGAGCGAAAGCTAGACCTGGAGATGGAGCTGGAGATGGAGCGAAAGCTAGAGCTGGAGATGGAGCTGGAAATGGAGCGAGCGCTAGACCTGGAGATAGAGCTGGTGATGGAGCAAAAGCTGGACCTGGCGATGGAGCTGGAGATGGAGCTAAAGCTAGACCTGGCAAGGAGCTGGAGATGGGAGCAAAAGGTAGACCTGGCGATGGAGCTGGAGATGGAGCAAAAGCTAGACCTGGAGATGGAGCTGGAGATGCAGAAAATGCTAGAGCTGGAGATGGAGCTGGAGATGGAGCAAAAGCTAGACCTGGAGACGGAGCTGGAGATGGAGCAAAAGCTGGACCTGCAGATTGGAAGCTGGAAGATGAACAAAAGCTAGACCCCCGGAGATGGAGATGGAGATGAGCAAACGCTAGACATGGAAGATGAAGCTGGAGATGGCGCAAAAGCTAGACCTGAATGTGCGAGAGATTGGAGCAAAAGCTATGATCTGGAGATGGAGCTGGGAGTTGTGGAGCAAAAGCTAGAACCTGGAAGATGTGCCTGAGATGGAGCAATACTAGACCTGGAGATGGAGCTGGAGATGGAGAAAGGCTAGAGTTGGGGGGGAAGAGAGCGGAAAATGCAGCAAAAGCTCTAGACCTGAGATGGAGCTGGAGATGGAGCAAAAGCTAGACCCTGAGATGAGCTGAGATGGAGGCAAAAGCTAGACCTGGAGGTGAGCTGGGAATGGTACAAAAGCTAGACCTCGCATGGAGCTGGAGATGGCTCAAAAGCCTGACCCGGAGATGGAGCTGGAGATGGAGCAAAAGCTAAACCTGGAGTGTAGCTGGAGATGAGGCAAAAGCTAACCTGGAGATGGACTGGAGATGCAGCAAAAGCTAGACCGGAGATGGAGCTGGAGATGTGCCGAGAGCTAGTCATGGAGATGGAGCTGGAGATGGAGCCGAGAGATAGACCGGGGGAAGATGGAGCTGGAGATGGAGCGAGAGCTAGACGCTGGAGATGGAGCTGGAGATGGAGCTAGATCTAGAAACCTGGGAATGGAGCTGGAGATTAGCGAGAGCTAGACCGGTGATGGAGCCAGGAATGGACGCCAGATAACCGGGAGATGGAGCTGGAGATTGAGCAAAAGCTAGACCTGGCGATGGAGAATGGCGATGGAGCAAAAGCAAGACTGGCGGATTGAGTCTGGAGATGGGAGCAAAAGGTATAGCCTGGCGGCTGGAGCTGGATGATGGAGCATAAGAAAGACCGGCGATGGAGCTGGAGATGGAGCAAAAGCCTTAGACCTGGAGAATGGAATCTGGTGATGGAGCGAAAGCTAGAGATGGAGATGGTGCCTGGAGAAGGAGCGAAAGCTAGACATGGAATGGAGCTGGAGATGGATCGAATAGCTAGAGCTGGAGAGGAGCTGGAAATGGAGCGAGCGCTAGACCAGGATATATAGCAGTGAAGGAGCGAAAGCTGGACCTGGCGATGGATCTGGAGATGGAGCTAAAGCTAGTCCAGGGCAATGGAGCATGGAGATGGAGCAAAAGGTAGACCTGGCGATGAGCTGGAGATGGAGCATAAGCTAGACCTGAGATGGAGCTGAGATGCAGAAAATTCTAGAGCTTGGAATGATCTGGAGAGGAGAAAAGCTAGACCCTGGAGACGGAGCTGAGATGGAGCAAAAGCTGGGACCTGCAGAATGGAGCTGGAGATGAAAAACAAAGCTAGTCCCGGAGATGAGATGGAGATGGAGCAAACGCAGACATGGAGATAAGCAGGAGATGTGGCGCAAAAGCTAGACTCAGGAGATGGGCTAAGAGATGGAGCAAAAGACTGATCTGGAGATGATCTGGAGATGGAGCAAAAGCAAGACCTGGATATGGAGCTGGAGATGGAGCCAAAATAGCTAGACCTTGAGATGAGCTGGAAGATGGAGCAAAAGCTAGATCCTGAATAGAGCGAGAGAATGCAGCAAAAGCTAGACCTGGAGATGGAGCAGGAATGGAGCAAAACTAAACCCGGAGATGAGGCTGGAGATGGAGCAAAAGCTAGACCTGGAGGTGGAGCTGGAAGATGTAGCAAAAGCTTAGACCTCGCGAATGAGCTGGAGATGGAGCAAACAGCCTGACCCGAGATGGTGGCTGGAGATGGAGCAAAAGCTAAACCTGATGAGCTGGAGATGGAGCAAAGCAAGACCTTGGAGGAGCTGGTGATGCAGCAAAAGCTAGACCTGGAATGGAGCTGGAGATGGTGCAGAGCTAGTCATGGAGATGGAGCTGGGAGATGGAGCGAGAGCTAGACCGAAGATGGAGCTGGAGATGGAGCGAGAGCTAGACTGAGATGGAGCAGAGATGGAGCCGAGATCTAACCTGGAGATGAGCTGGAGATGGAGCGAGAGCTAGAACGGTGATGGAGCCTGAGATGGAACGCCAGAAACCGGAGATGACTGAGATGAGCAAAACTAGACAAGCGATGGATATGGATATGGAGCAAAAGCAAGACCTGGCGATGGAGCTGGAGTGGAAGCAAAAGTAGCCCTGCGAAGGAGCTGGAGATGGAGCAAAAGATAGACCTGGCGATGGAGCTGGAGATGGGTCAAAAGATAGAACCTGGAAGATTGGCAGGTGATGGCGCAAAAGCAAGACTGAAGATGGAGCTGGAGATGGAGCAAAGCTAGTTAGGAGACGACTGGAGACGGACAAAGCTAGACCTGGAGATGGAGCTGAATGGAGCAAAAGCTAGAACCTGGAGATTGGACGGAGATGGCGCAAAAGCTCGACATGAGAATAAGCTGGAGAAGGAGCAAAAGCTAGATCAGTAATGGAACTGGAGATGGAGCGCAAGCTAGACCTGGAGATGGAGCAAAAGCTAGAGCTGGAGATGGAAGCTGGAATGGAGCAAAAGCATAGGCCTGAGATTAGCTGGACATGGAGCGTGAGGATACACCGGGAGACGGAGCTGGAGATGGAGCGAGAGCTAGATCTGGAGATGGAGCTGGAGATGGAGCGAGATCTTAGACCTGGAAATGGAGCTGGAGAGAGCAGAGCTAGACCCGGGGAGATGGAGCTGAGATGGAGCGAGAGGAGAGACCCTGAGATGGAGCTGGAGATGGAGGGAGAGCTGGACCTGGAATGGAGCTCGGAATGGAGCCAAAAGCTAACCTGGAGATGGTGCTGGAGATGAGCAAAAGCTAGGTCTGCGATGTAGCTGGGAGAAGCAACAAAAACTAGACATGGAGATGGAGCTGGAGATGGAGCAAAAGGTACCCTGGCGATGGAGCTGAGATGAGCAAAAAGATAGACCTGGCGATGAGCTGGATAAGGAGAAAAAGCTAGAATCCGGAGATGGAGTCAGGAGATGAGCAAACCCTAGACCTGGATATGGAGCTGGAGATGGAGGCAAAAGCTAGTACTTAGGAGACGGAGCTGGAGATGGAGCAAAAAGCTAGACCTTAAGATGGTGCAGGAGATGGAGCAAAAGCTAGACCTGGAGATGGAGCAAGAGATGGCGCAAAAGCTAGACATGGAGATGGAGATGGAGCAAAAGCAAAAACTGGAGATGGAGCTGGAGATGGAGCAAAAGCTAGACCTGGGATGTTCAGGAGATGAGCAAAAGCTAGACCTGAATGTAAGCTGGTGATCCAGCAAAAGCTATACTGAGATGAGATGGAGATGGACCAAAAGCTAGACCTTGATGGAGCTGGAGAGGAGCGAGAGCTAGCCTGGAGAATGAGCTGGGACATGGAGCGTGAGATACACCGGGAGACGGAGCTGGAGATGGAGCGAGAGCTAGATCTGGAGATGGAGCTGGAGATGGAGCGAGATCTAGACCTGGAGGATGGATCTTATAGATAGAGCGAGAGCTAGATCCGGGAGAAGGAGCTGGAGATGGAGCGAGAGATAGACCGGCAGAAATGGAGCTGAGTTGGAGCAAAAGCTAGACTTTGGAACGGAGCTGGAGATGGAGCAAAAGCTAGGCTCGCAGGTGGGTGCTGTAGACCGAGCAAAGCTAGACCTGAGACGGAGCTGGAGACGAGCAAAAGCTAGACCGGAATGGAAGCTGAGATGGAGCAATAGCTAGAGCTTAGAGATGAGCTGGAGATGGAGCAAAAGCTAGACCTTGCGATGGGCTGGAGAAGGAGCAAAAGCTAGAGCGGGAGATAGCAAAGGGAAAACCCTGAGATGGAGCTGAGATAATCGAGAGATAGACCATGAGATGAGCTGTAAATGAGCGAGAGCTAGACCTGAGAATGGAGCTGATATGGAGCAAAAGCTAGACCTGGCGATGGAGCATGTAGAATGAAGGCAAGAGCTAGACCTGGAGATGGCTGAGATAGAACAAAAAACTTTCTTGGAGACGGAGCTGGAGATGGAACAAAGCTAGATCTGGAGATAGTGCAGGATGTGGAGCAAAAGCTGACAAGGAGATGTAGCTGGAGATGCAACAAAAGCTAGAACCTGGAGATGGAGCTGGAGATGGAGCAAGAGCTAGACCCGAGATATGGAGCTGTAGATGGAGGCAAAAGCAAGACCTGGAGATGAGCTGAGATGGAGCAAAAGCTAGACCTGGAGAGATGGTGAGGCGTGGAGCAGAAGTTAGATCCGAGATGGAGCTGGAGATGAGCAAAGCTAGAGCTGGAGATGGAGCTGGTGATGGAGCAAAAGCTAGACATGCAGATGGAGCTGGAGATGGAGCAATAGCTGGACCTGGAGATGGAGCTGGAGATGGAGCAAAAGCAAGACCCGGTGATGGAGCTGGAGATGGAGCAAAAGCTAGACCCGGAGATGGAGCTGGTGATGGAGCAAAAGCTAGACCTGGAGATGGAGCTGGAGATGGAGCAAAAGCTACAGCTGGAGATGGAGCTGGAGATGAAGCAAAGCTAGCTGGAGATGGAGCAACATATGGAGCTGGAGATGAGCTGTTGATGAGGCGACAGCTAGAGCTGGAGATGGAGCTGTAATATAGAGCGAAAGCTAGAGCTGGAGATGGAGCTGGAGATGGAGCGAAAGCAAGACGTGGAGTTGGAGCTGGAGATGGAGCGAAAGCTAGACCTGGAGAGGGAGCTGGAAATGGAGCGAAAGCTATACATGGACATGGAGCTGGAGATGGAGCTTCCGGAAGTGGCGGCGCTGCGTGGCAGCTGCGGCTCACCTGCAGTCCGTTTGTTTTTTTTCTTTTTTTTTCGTCTTTTTGTGTCTGTTTTAGTTAGAATTTTTGTTTATAGGATGTTTTTTGTGTGTGTGGGAGGGGGGGGGGGCGGAGGGTGGGAGAAACAAGATTTAGTCGTCCTCTCCCTTCGGGGGGATGCGATCTTTTCTTGTCGTGTCCCCCGTCACCGTCTCCGTCTGTGCTGAGGCCTAATGGCGGAGCTGGCGGCCTCGGAGCTGTGGCGAGGGTACAGAGCTCCAGTGTTCCAGCGGCGGCAACGGCCCGGCTTCGGGGCTTCGGCGCTCCAGCGGCTCTCCAGCGGTGCTCCAGCAGCGTCCCGGCTTCGGAGCTCCGGCGCTCCAGCAGGTGCTCCAGCGGTGCTCCAGCGGCGGCCCGGCTTCGGAGCTCCGGCGCTCCAGCGGCTCTCCAGCGGTGCTCCAGCGGAGGCCCGGCTTCAGAGTTCCGGCGCTCCAGCAGTTGCTCCAGCGGTGCTCCAGCGGAGGCCCGGCTTCAGAGCTCCGGCGCTCCAGCGTTCCCGTGGTCGATCCTGATTGGGAGCTGTGGTGGTGTTCCGGCATTCCGGCAACGGCGGCGGTGACGGCCTGACTTCGGAGGCTCGGCCGCGGGCCTAGTGGACGATGACATCGAAGGCCTGGATTGCCTCAGTACAGAGAGGGAACAAGTAGGGGAAAAAGACAAAGACTTTAAGACTTTTGCCTTCCACCACAGTGAGGAGGTGCCTGGTGAACTCACTGTGGTGGATGTTCAATATGTGTTTATTGTGTGTTTTGTTTTAATTTATTACATGTTATGACTGCAAGGTAACAACATTTCGTTCAGACCGAAAGGTCTGAATGACAATAAAGGAATCTGAATCTGAATCTGAATCTGAGCTGGAGATGGAGCGAAAGCGAGACCTGGCGATGGAGCTGGAGATGGAGCAAAAGCGAGACCTGGCGATGGAGCTGGAGATGGAGCAAAAGCGAGACCTGGCGATGGAGCTGGAGATGGAGCTAAAGCTAGACATGGCGATGGAGCTGGAGATGGAGCGAGAACTAGACCTGGAGATGGAGCTGGAGATGGAGCAATAGATAGAGCTGGAGATGGAGCTGGAGATGGAACAAAAGCAAGACCTGGAGATGGAGATAGAGATGGAGCAAAAGCTAGACCTGGAGATGGAGCTGGAGATGGGCAAAAGCCCCCCCCACTAGACCGCTCCCCCCATTGACCGGAACCTGAGCTGCGGATGGAGCAAAAGCTAGACCTGCAGATGGAGCTGGAGATGGAGTAAAACCTAGACCCGGTGATGGAGCTGGAGATGGAGCAAAAGCTAGACCTGGAGAAGGAGTTGGAGATGGAGCAAAAGCTAGACCTCGAGATGGTGCTGGAGATGGAGCAAAAGCTAGACCTCGAGATGTAGCTGGAGATGCAGCAAAAGCTAGACCTGGAGATGGAGCTGGAGATGGAGCAATAGCTAGACCTGGAGATGGAGCTGGAGATGGAGCAAAAGCAAAACCTGGAGATGGAGCTGGAGACGGAGCAAAAGCTAGACCTGGAGATGGAGCTGGAGATGGAGCAAAAGCTAGACCTAGAGATGGAGCTGGTGATGGAGCAAAAGCTATACATGGAGATGGAGCTGGAGATGGAGCAATAGCTGGACCTGGAGATGGAGCAAAAGCAAGACCCGGTGATGGAGCTGGAGATGGAGCAAAAGCTAGACCCGGAGATGGAGCTGGAGATGGAGCAAAAGCTAGACCTGGAGATGGAGCTGGAGATGGAGCGAAAGCTAGCTGGAGATGGAGCAAAATCTGGAGCTGGAGATGGAGCTGTTGATGGAGCGAAAGCTAGAGCTGGAGATGGAGCTGTAGATAGAGCGAAAGCTAGAGCTGGAGATGGAGCTGGAGATGGAGCGAAAGCTAGACATGGAGATGGAGCTGGAGATGGTGCGAAAGCCAGACCTGGAACTGGAGATGGAGCGAAAGCTAGACCTGGAGATGGAGCTGGAGATGGAGCGAAAGCTAGACCTGGAGATGGAGCTGGAGATGGAGCGAATCCTAGACCTGGAGATGGAGCGAAAGCTAGACCCGGAGATGGAGCTGGAGATGGAGCGGGAGCTAGACCTGGAGATGGAGCTGGAGATGGAGCGAGTGCTCGAGCTGGACATAGAGCTGAGATGGAGCGAGAGCTAGACCTGGAGATGGAGCTGGAGATGGAGCGAGAGCTAGACATGGAGATGGAGCTGGAGATGGAACGAGCGATAGACCGGGAGATGGAGCTGGAGATGGAGCGAGAGCTAGACCTGGAGATGGAGCTGGAGATGGAGCGAGATCTAGACCTGGAGATGGAGCTGGAGATGGAGCGAGAGCTAGACCGTGTGATGGAGCTGGAGATAGAGCAAAAGCGAGACCTGGCGATGGAGCTGGAGATGGAGCTAAAGCTAGACCTGGCGATGGAGCTGGAGATGTAGCGAGAACTAGAACTGGAGATGGAGCTGGAGATGGAGCAAAAGCTAGACCTGGAGATGGAGCTGGTGATGGAGCAAAAGCTAGACATGGAGATGGAGCTGGAGATGGAGCAATAGCTGGACCTGGAGATGGAGCTGGAGATGGAGCAAAAGCAAGACCCGGTGATGGAGCTGGAGATGGAGCAAAAGCTAGACCCGGAGATGGAGCTGGTGATGGAGCAAAAGCTAGACCTGGAGATGGAGCTGGAGATGGAGCAAAAGCTAAAGCTGGAGATGGAGCTGGAGATGAAGCGAAAGCTAGCTGGAGATGGAGCAAAATATGGAGCTGGAGATGGAGCTGTTGATGGAGCGACAGCTAGAGCTGGAGATGGAGCTGTAGATAGAGCGAAAGCTAGAGCTGGAGATGGAGCTGGAGATGGAGCGAAAGCAAGACCTGGAGTTGGAGCTGGAGATGGAGCGAAAGCTAGACCTGGAGAGGGAGCTGGAAATGGAGCGAAAGCTATACATGGACATGGAGCTGGAGATGGAGCTTCCGGAAGTGGCGGCGCTGCGTGGCAGCTGCGGCTCACCTGCAGTCCGTTTGTTTTTTTTCTTTTTTTTTCGTCTTTTTGTGTCTGTTTTAGTTAGAATTTTGGTTTATTAGGCTGTGTTTGTGTGTGTGTGGGGGGGGGGGGGGGGGGGGGGGGGGGGGGGGGGGGGGGGGGGGGGGGGGGGGGGGGGGGGGGGGCGGAGGGTGGGAGAAACAAGGTTTTAGTCTCTCCCTTCGGGGGCATGCGATCTTTTCTTGTCGTGTCCCCCGTCACCGTCTCCGTTTGTGCTGAGGCCTAATGGCGGAGCTGGCGGCCTCGGAGCTGTGGCGAGGGTTCAGAGCTCCAGTGTTCCAGCGGCGGCAACGGCCCCGGCTTCGGGGCTTCGGCGCTCCAGCGGCTCTCCAGCGGTGCTCCAGCAGCGTCCCGGCTTCGGAGCTCCGGCGCTCCAGCAGGTGCTCCACGGTGCTCCAGCGCGGCGGCCCGGCTTCGGAGTCCGGCGCTCCAGCGGCTCTCCAGCGGTGCTCCAGCGGAGGCCCGGCTTCACAGCTCCGGCGCTCCAGCGTTCCCGTGGTCGATCCTGATTGGAGCTGTGGGAGCTGTGGTGTGTTCCGGCATTCCGCAACGCGGCGGTGACGGCCTGGCTTCGGAGGCTCGGCCGCGGGCCTAGTGGACGATGACATCGAAGGCCTGGATTTGCCTCAGTACAGAGAGGGAACAAGTAGGGAAAAAGACAAAGACTTTAAGACTTTTGCCTTCCACCACAGTGAGGAGGTGCCTGGTGAACTCACTGTGGTGGATGTTCAATATGTGTTTATTGTGTGTTTTGTTTTAATTTATTACATGTTATGACTGCAAGGTAACAACATTTCGTTCAGACCGAAAGGTCTGAATGACAATAAAGGAACCTGAATCTGAATCTGAATCTGAGCTGGAGATGGAGCGAAAGCTAGACCTGGAGATGGAGCTGGAGATGGAGCGAATCCTAGACCTGGAGATGGAGCGAAAGCTAGACCCGGAGATGGAGCTGGAGATGGAGCGAGAGCTAGGCCTGGAGATGGAGCTGGAGATGGAGCGGGAGCTAGACCTGGAGATGGAGCTGGAGATGGAGCGAGTGCTCGAGCTGGACATAGAGCTGGACTGGAGACGGAGCGTGAGATAGAAATGGAGATGGAGCTGGAGATGGAACGAGAGATAGACCTGGAGATGGAGCTGGAGATGCAGCGAGAGCTAGACCTGGAGATGGAGCTGGAGATGGAGCAAAAGCGAGACCTGGCGATGGAGCTGCAGATGGAGCAAAAGAGAGACCTGGCGATGGAGCTGGAGATGGAGCTAAAGCTAGAACTGCCGATGGAGCTGGAGATGGAGCAAAAGATAGACCTGGCGAAGGAGCTGGAGATGGAGCAAAAGCTAGACCTGGAGATGGAGCTGGAGATGGAGCAAAAGCTAGACCTAGAGATGGAGCTGGAGATGGAGCAATAGCTAGAGCTGGAGATGGAGCTGTAGATGGAGCAAAAGCTAGACGTAGAGATGGAGCTGCAGATGGAGCAAAAGCTAGTCCTGCAGATGGAGCTGGAGATGCAGCAAAACCTAGACCCGGTGATGGAGCTGGAGATGGAGCAAAAGCTAGAGCCGGAGATGGAGCAGGTGATGGAGCAAAAGCAAAACTGGAGATGGAGCTGGAGATGGGCAAAAGCTTAGACCTGAGATGGAGCTGTGTGATGGCGCAAAAGCTTAGACTGTAGATGGAGACTGGAGAAGGAGCAATAGCTCGAGGCTGACATAAATGGACTGTAGAAAGGGGAGCACAAGCTAGACTAGGAGAATGGAGCCTGAGCTGGCAGCAAAAGCTAGAGCAGGAATGTGACTGGAGATGGAGCAAAAGCTACCCTATACAACCTGGAGATGTAGCTTGAGGAGATGCAAGCAAAAGCCCGACCTGGAGATGGAGTTAGAGATGGAGCCAATAGCTAGATAGACCCTGGAGATGGAGCTGGAGAGGAAAAAGCAAGAAGAACATAGCAAACCTGAGATGGAGATGGAGATGGAGCAAAAGCAGACCTGGAGATGGAGCTTGGAGATGGACAAAAAGCTAGAAGACAGAATGTTGGGGCAAAAGCAGAACCCATGAGCAGGAGCTGCAGATGAGCAAACAACTGCAGATGGATCTGGAGATGGAGCAAACCTAGAACCGGTGATGGAGCTGGAGATGTAGCAAAAAGCTAGAAACCTGGGGAAGGAGTTGAGAGATGGAGCAAAAAGCTAGACCTCTCGAGATGGAGCTGAGATGGAGCAAAAGCTAGAACTGGAGATGGAACTCTGATATGAGCGAAAGCTAGGACCTGGAGATGGAGCATAAGCTAGAAGAGCTGGACATGGAGCTGAAATGGGACAAAAAGCCAAGACCCCGGAGATGGAGCTGGAGATGGAGCAATGCTAGACCTGGAGAAGGAGTTGGAAATGGAGCAAAAGCTAGACCTCGAGATGGTGCTGGAAATGGGAGCAAAAAGCTAGACCTGGGAGATGTAGCTTGAGATGCTGCGAAAGCTAGACCTGGAGATGGAGCGAGATGGAGCAATTAGCTAGACCTGGAGATGGAGCTGGAGATGGAGCAAAAGCAAAACCTGGAGATGACAGGAGACGGAGCAAAAGGCTAGACCTGGAGATGTAGCTGGAGATGGAGCAAAAGCTAGACCTAGAGATGGAGCTGTGATGGAGCAAAAGCTAGACATGGAGATGGAAGCTGGAGAATGGAGCAATAGCGGACCTGGAGATGGAGCTGGAGTATGGATCAAAAGCAAGACCCGGTGATGGATCTGGAGATGGAGCAAAAGCTAGACCAGGAGATGGATGCTGGAGAATGGAGCAAAAGCTAGACCTTAAGATGAGCTGGAATGAGCGAAAGCTAGCTGGAGATGGAGCAAAATCTGGAGCTGGAGAATGGAGCTGTAGATAGAGCTAAAGCTAGAAGGCAGGAGATGGAGCTGGAGATGGAGCGAAAGCTAGATATGAGATGGAGCCTGTAGATGGTGCGAACGCCAGACCTGGAACAGTGAAGGAGCGAAAGCTAAGACCTGGAGATGAGCTGGAGATGGAGCGAATCCTAGACCTGGGAGATGGAGCGAAAGCAGACCCGGAGATGGAGCTGGAGAATGGAGCGGGAGCTAGACCTAGAGATGGAGGCTGGAATGGAGCGAAGTGCTCGAGCTGGACATAGAGCTGAAGATGGAGCGAGAGCTAGACCTGAGATGGAGCTGAGATGAGCGAGAGCTAGACATGGAGATGAGCTGGAGATGGAACGACGATAAACCGGAGATGGAGCCTGGAGATGGAGCGAGAGCTAGAACCAGGAGATGGAGCTGGAGAATGGAGCGAGAATCTTTGACCTGGAGATGGAGCAAAAGCTAGAGCTGGAAATGGAAGACTGAAAGATGAGCAAAAGCAATGACCCGGAGATGGAGCTGAGATGGAGCAAATGCTAGACCTGGAGAAGGAGTTGGAAATGGGAGGCAAAAGCTAGACCTCGAGATGGTGCAGAAATGGAGCAAAAGCTAGACCTGGAGAGTAGCTGAGATGTCAAAGCAAAAGCTAGACCTGGAGAATGGAGCTGGAGATGGAGCAATAGCTAGACCTGAGATGGGGCTGGAGATGGAGCAAAAGCAAAACCTGGAGATGAGCTGAGACGGAGCAAAAGCTAGATCTGAAATGGAGCTGGAGAAGGAGTCAAAAGCTAGACCAGAGAAGGAGCTGGTGAGGAGGAGCAAAAGCTAGACATGGAGATGGAGCTGGAGAGATGGAGCAATAGCTGGCCTGAGATGGAGCTGGAGATGGACCGAAGAGCAGACCTGAGAATGGAGCTGGAGATGGAACGAGAGATAGACCTGGAAAGATGGAGCTGGAGATGGAAGCGAAGCTAGACCTGGAGTTGCAGCTGGAGAAGGAGTCAAAAGCGAGCCTGGCCATGGATCTGGAGATGGAGCAAAAGCGAGACCTGGCGATGGAGCTGGAGTTGGAGCTAAAGCTAGACCTGGCGATGGAGCAAAAGCAAGACATGGCGATGGAGCTGGAGATGGAACAAAAGCAAGACCTGGAGATGGAGATGGAGATGGAGCAAAAGCTAGACATGGAGATGGAGCTGGAGATGGAGCAAAAGCAAGACCCGGAGATGGAGCTGGAGTCGGAGCAAAAGCTAGACCTAGAGATGGACCTGGTGATGGAGCAAAAGCTAGACATGGAGATGGAGCTGGAGATGGAGCAATAGCTGGACCTGGAGATGGAGCTGGAGATGGAGCAAAAGCTAGACCCGGTGATGGAGCTGGAGTCGGAGCAAAAGCTAGACCTAGAGATGGACCTGGTGATGGAGCAAAAGCTAGAGCCGGAGAAGGAGCAGGAGATGGAGCTGGAGCAGGAGCAAAAGCTAGAACTGGGGGGGGGGGGGGGGGGGGGGGGGGGGGGGGGGGGGGGGGGGGGTGGGGGGGGGGGGGGGGGGGGGGGGGGGGGGGGGGGGGGGGGGGGGGGGGGGGGGGGGGGGGGGGGGGGGGGGGGGGGGGGGGGGGGGGGGGGGGGGGGGGGGGGGGGGGGGGGGGGGGGGGGGGGGGGGGGGGGGGGGGGGGGGGGGGGGGGGGGGGGGTGGGGG
>JAVHYY010000922.1:42500-51114 GCA_035221665.1 Okamejei kenojei | reverse complement strand
TCGAGGGCATTATTATGTAGACGCGGTTAGATGGTTTTTAGGTAAATTACATGGGGTGTAAAGGTGTTTATGAGGGTGTTCAGTCGTTTAGTGGGGGGGGGGGGGGGGGGGTTTTAGAGCGCTTTAAGAGCAATATGCAACCACATAACGCTAAACCTAACCCGAAACCCACCCTAACCCTAAACCAAACCCTAAAACCCCCTAACCCCTAACCCAATGCCCAACCCTAACCCTAACGAACCCTAATCTAACCTAACACTAACCCTAAATTTAGATGTACATATCGATGGGATTAGAGTACTGTTTGGAGAGGTTTTAGAAGGGGATTAGAGTTGTTGGCGTGGTTATACGGGATTTCTACTACGGTTTGGAGTGGTTATAAAGGCTAGAAGGTGTTTGGAGAGGTGTATAAACGGTATAGTTTTGTTCGGATTGGCTTGGAGGGATTTGCGAGTGGTTTAGAGTGTTTACATGTTTTTCGATGAATTTTAGATTTTGAGGGTATGGAGTTTGCAATGAGTTCGAGGTGTTTTGAAGGTTTGATGGTTTTTTAAAGAATTTGGAGTTGTCGATAGTGGTGGGTTTTTAGAGGAATTTACATAAGTTTTTAAAGTTTCTAAAGGGTTCGGAGAAGTTGAAGGGTAAGAGCAGGTTTAGAGATGTTTAGCGGATGTTATTATTTAGCGCCGTTTAGAGGGCATTAGGGTGGGTTACAGGGGTGTAAGGTGTTTTGAGGTATGGGACAGTGTTCTGAGGTGTTTATACAGTTTATAGCCACACGATAACGTTGAACCAAACCCTAACCCAAAAGTTAACCCTAACCCTAACCCTGTCCCTAACAGTAACCCTACCCCTAACCCGAACCCTAACGCTAATCTAACCCTAAACCTAACCCTAACCCTAACCCTAACTCTAACCCTACCCTAACCCAAATCCTAACCCTAACGCTAACCCTAACGCCAACCCTAACCTTAACCGCAACCCTAACGCTAACCCTCATCGATGGGATTAGAGGAGTGATTTAGAGAGGTTTTGAATGTTTTAGGAGTGTTTGGTGTGGTCATACGGCATTTAGAGCGGTTTGGTGTTGTCTGACGGCTAGACGGATTTAGAAGGTGTTTCGAGAGGTATTTAGATGGGTTTAGATGCGTTTAGATGGTTTAAAGATTTGCAGTTGTTTGAAGTTTGATTGGTGGGTTTTTTCGGGGTTATATGGTTTACGAGGGATTTAGAGGTGTTACAGTAATATTAAGGGTTTTAGAGAAGTTTCGAGAAATGTGGAAGTGTTTATGCGGGTTTAGATTTGTTTCGCGGGCATTATTATGTAGCGGCTTTTTTAAGGGCTTTAGGGTAAATTACAGGGGTGTAAAGGTGTTTTGAGGTGTGTTCAGTCGTTTAGTGCGGTTTAGAGCGCTTTAGAGCAATAGGCAACCACAATCACAAACATAACACTAATCCTAACCCTAACCCTAACCCTAACCCTAATCCTAAATTAGTGTATATCGAGGATATAGAGGAGCGATTTAGAGAGTTTAGAATGTTTTTTAGAGGAGTGTATTGGTGTGGTTATTACGGCATTTAGAGCAGTTTGGAGTGGTCTGGACGCTAGAAAGCTTTATAAGTGTTTGGAATGTTTTCGAGCGGTATCGTGTTGTTCGAGTGGCTTGGAGGCTTTCGAGAGGTTTTTAGAGTGTTACATGTTTTTTTCGATTATTTCGAGAGTAGTTAGATGGTTTAGATGCGCTTAGATGTTTAAAGATTTGCAAGTTGTTTGAATTTGTGGGTTTTCGAGGGGTTAGATGGGTTGAGGGATTTAGAGGTGTTAAGTAATATTAAGGGTTTTTAGAGAAAGTTTTCGAGAATTGAAAGATGTTTTATGCGGGTTTAGAAGATTTGTTTTTCGATGGCATTATTATGTAGCGACGTTAGAGGCTTTAGGGTAAATTTCAGGTGGTAAAGGTTTTGAGGTGTGTTCAGTCATTTAGTGGGTTTAGAGCGGCTTTAGAGCAAATGCAACCACAATCACAACCATAACGCTAATAAAGCTAACCCTAACCCTAACCCCTAACCCTAAACCAAACTAATCCTAACCCCAACCCTAACCCTAACCCTAACCCTAACCCTAACCCTAACCCTAACCCTAAACCTAACCCTAATCCTAACCCTAACACTAACCCTAAATTTAGAATGTACATCGATGGATTAGAGGAATGGTTTAGAGAGGTTTTAGAAAGGGATAAGTTGTTGTTGGTCGTGGTTATACGGATTTACAGCGGTTTGGAGTGGTTTAAAGGCTAGAAGGATTTAGAAGGTGTTTGGAGAGGTTTATAACGGTATAGTGTTGTTCGGAGTGGCTTGGAGGGGTTTCGAGAGTGGTTTAGAGTGTTTACATGATTTTCGATTGATTTTAGATTTTGGAGGGGTGTGGAGTTGTCAGATGGTTTCGAGGTGTTTTGAAGGTATTGGATAGGTTTTTTTAAGAAATTTGGAGTTGTCGATAGTGGTGGTTTTAGAGGATTTACAGTAGTTTTAAGGTTTCTAAAGGGGTTTCGGAGAAGTTTGGAAACGGGTTTATGCAGGTTTAGAGATGTTTAGCGGATGTTATTATTTAGCGGCGTTTAGAGGGCTTTTAGGGTGGGTTACAGGGGTGGTAAAGGTGTTTTTGAGGTATGTACATTGGTTCTGAGGTGTTTATAGCAGTTTATAGCCACAACGATAACGTTGACCCAAACCCTAACCCTAAATTTAACCCTAACCATAACCCTAACCCTGTCCCTAACCCTAAACCTAACCCTAACCCTAACTCTAACCCTTCCCTAACCCAAATCCTAACCCTAACGCCAATTCTAACCTTAACCCCAACCCTAACGCTAACCCTAATCCTAAATTTAGATGTATATCTGACGGCTAGAAGGATTTAGAAGGTGTTTGGAAGTGTTTCGAGCGGTATCGTGTTGTTCGGAGTGGCTTGGAGGGGTTTCCAGAGGTTTAGAGTGTTTACATGTTTTTCGATTGATTTCGAGAGGTATTTAGATGGGTTTAGATGCGTTTAGATGGTTTAAAGATTTGCAGTTGTTTGAAGTTGTTTGGTGGGTTTTCGAGGGGTTAGATGGGTTAGAGGGATTTAGAGGTGTTACAGTAATATTAAGGGTTTTCGAGAAGTTTCGAGCGAAATTTGGAAGTGTTTATGCGGGATTAGATTTGTTTCGAGGGGCATTATTATGTAGCGGCGTTTAGATGGCTTTTAGGGTAAATTACAGGGGTGTAAAGGTGTTTATGAGGTGTGTTCAGTACGTTTAGTGGGGTTTAGAGCGCTTTAGAGCAAATATGCAACCACAATCACAAACATAACGCTAAACCTACCCTAACCCTACCCCTAACCCTAAACAAACCCTAACCCTAACGCCCTAACCCTAAACCACCAACCCTAACCCCTAACCCTAACCTAACCCTAACCCTCCGAAACCTAATCCTAATCCTAAACCTAACACTAACCCTAAATTTAGATGTACATCGGACGGGAAGATTAGAGGAACCGTTTTGGAGAGGTTTTAGAAAGGGATTAGAGTTGTTTGGCGTGGTTATACGGGATTTACAGCGGTTTGAGAAGTGGTTTTTTAAAGGCTAGAAGGATTTTTTTGGAGAGGTTTATAACGGTATAGTGTTGTTCGGAGTGGCTTGGAGGGGTTTCGAGTGGTTTAGAGTGTTTACATGTTTTTCGATTGATTTAGATTTTGGAGGGGTGTGGAGTTGTGCAGATGGTTTCGAGGTGTTTTGAAGGTTTGATGAAACCCATCAAACCCATTAAAGAATTTGGAGTTGTCAATAGTGGTTTGATTTACAGTAGTTTTAAGGTTTCTAAAGGGGTTCGGAGAAGTTTGGAAGGGTTTATGCAGGTTTAGAGATGTTTAGCGGATGTTATTATTTAGCGCCGTTTAGAGGGCTTTAGGGTGGGTTACAGGGGTGTAAAGGTGTTTTGAGGTATGTACAGTGGTTCTGAGGTGTTTATAACAGTTTATAGCCACAACGATAACGTTGACCCAAACCCTAACCCTAAATTTAACCCTAACCCTAACCCTGTCCCTAACCCTAACCCTAACCCTAACCCGAACCCTAACGCTAATATAACCCTAAACCTAACCCTAACCCTAACCCTAACTCTAACCCTACCCAAACCCAAATCCTAACCCTAACGCCAACCCTAACCTTAACCCCAACCCTAACGCTAACCCTAATCCTAAATTTAGATGTATATCGATGGGATTAGAGGAGTGATTTAGAGAGGTTTAGAATGTTTTAGGAGTGTTTGGTGTGGTTATACGGCATTTAGAGCGGTTTGGTGTGGTCTGACGGCTAGAAGGATTTAGAAGGTGTTTGGAAGTGTTTCGAGCGGTATCGTGTTGTTCGGAGTGGCTTGGAGGGGTATCGAGAGGTTTAGAGTGTTTACATGTTTTTCGATTGATTTCGAGAGGTATTTAGATGGGTTTAGATGCGGCTAGATGGTTTAAAGATTTGCAGTTGTTTGAAGTTGTTTGGTGGGTTTTCGAGGGGTTAGATGGGTTAGAGGGATTTAGAGGTGTTACAGTAATATTAAGGGTTTTAGAGAAGTTTGGAGAAATTTGGAAGTGTTTATGCGGGTTTAGATTTGTTTCGAGGGCATTATTATGTAGCGGCGTTTAGATGGCTTTAGGGTAAATTAAAGGTGAAAAAATTAAACTAAAAATTAGGGTAATTGTAAAGGTGTTTTGAGGTGTGTTCAGTCGTTTAGTGGGGTTTAGAGCGCTTTAGAGCAATATGCAACCACAATCACAAACATAACGCTAAAGCTAACCCTAAACCTACCCCTAACCCTAACCCTAACCCTAACCCTAACCCTAACCCTAACCCTAACCCTAACCCTAACCCTAACCCTAACCCTAACCCTAACCCTAACCCTAACCCTTAACCCTATCCCTAACCCCAGTAACCCTAACCCTAACCTAACCCTAATCCTAACCTAACCCTAACCCTATTTAGATTATCGATGGGACCGAGCAGGGATTAGAGAAGTTTAGAGGGTTTTAGAGGTGTTTAATTAGTTTTAATGTTTTTAACAGGGTTAGAGGTTTGAAGGTTTATCGGGTTCAGCGGATACTTGGATTATTTAGCGGTTTTAGGGTGGGTTACAGGGGTGTAAAGGTGTTTTGAGGTGTGTTTAGAGGGGGTTATAACGGCTTAGAGGAGTATACAACATCTACCACAACCATAACGCTAACCCTAACCGTAACCGTAACCTTAAACCTAACCCTAACCCTAACCCTAACCCATGCGTTAGATGGGTTAGAGGGATTTAGATGTGTTACAGTAATATTAAGGGTTTTAGAGAAGTTTCGAGAAATGTGGAAGTGTTTATGCTGGTTTAGATTTGTTTCGCGGGCATTATTATGTAGCGGCTTTTTTAAGGGCTTTAGGGTAAATTACAGGGGTGTAAAGGTGTTTTGAGGTGTGTTCAGTCGTTTAGTGGGGTTTAGAGCGCTTTAGAGCAATATGCAACCACAATCACAAACATAACGCTAAACCTAACCTAACCCTAACCCTAAACCCCTAACCCTAACCCTAACCCCAACCCTAACCCTAACCCTAAACCCTAACCCTAACCCCTAAACCTAATCCTAACCCTAACCCTAAATTTCGACGGGATTAGAGGAACGGTTTTAGAGAGGTTTAGAAGGATTAAAGAGTTGTTTCGCGTGTTATACGGGATTTTACAGCGGTTTGGAGTGGTTTAAAGGCTAGAAGGATTTAGAATGGTGTTTTGGAAGGTTTATAACCAACGTGGTGTTTTACATGTTTTTTTCGATTGATTAAGATTTGGAGGGGTGTATTTAGAGTGGTGGGTTTTTAGAGGGATTTACAGTAGTTTTGGGGTTTAGGTTTGGAAGGGTTTAAAGGTTTAAGATGTTTTGCGGTTTATTATTAGCGGCGTTTAGAGGGCTTTAGGGTGGGTTACAGGGGTGTAAAGGTGTTTTGAGGTATGTACAGTGGTTCTGAGGTGTTTATAGCAGTTTACAGCCACAACGATAACGTTGACCCAACCCTAACCCTAACCCTAACCCTAACCGAATCCTAATCCTAAACCTAACACTAACCCTAAATTTAGATGTACATCGATGGGATTAGAGGAACGGTTTGGAGAGGTTTAGAAGGGATTAGAGTTGTTGGCGTGGTTATACGGGATTTACAGCGGTTTGGAGTGGTTTAAAGGCTAGAAGGTGTTTGGAGAGGTTATAACGGTATAGTGTTGTTCGGAGTGGCTTGGAGGGGTTTCGAGTGGTTTAGAGTGTTTACATGTTTTTCGATTGATTTAGATTTTGGAGGGGTGTGGAGTTGTGCAGATGGTTTCGAGGTGTTTTGAAGGTTTGATGGGTTTTTTAAAGAATTTGGAGTTGTCAATAGTGGTTTGTTTTAGAGTAATTTACAGTAGTTTTAAGGGGTTCGGAGAAGTTTGGAAGGGTTTATGCAGGTTTAGAGATGTTTAGCGGATGTTATTATTTAGCGGCGTTTAGAGGGCTTTAGGGTGGGTTACAGGGGTGTAAAGGTGTTTTGAGGTATGTACAGTGGTTCTGAGGTGTTTATAACAGTTTATAGCCACAACGATAACGTTGACCCAAACCCTAACCCTAAATTTAACCCTAACCCTAACCCTAACCCTGTCCCTAACCCTAACCCTAACCCTAACCCGAACCCTAACGCTAATATAACCCTAAACCTAACCCTAACCCTAACCCTAACTCTAACCCTACCCTAACCCAAATCCTAACCCTAACGCCAACCCTAACCTTAACCCCAACCCTAACGCTAACCCTCATCCTAAATTTAGATGTATATCGATGGGATTAGAGGAGTGATTTAGAGAGGTTTAGAATGTTTTAGGAGTGTTTGGTGTGGTCATACGGCATTTAGAGCGGTTTGGTGTGGTCTGACGGCTAGAAGGATTTAGAAGGTGTTTGAAGTGTTTCGAGCGGTATCGTGTTGTTCGGAGTGGCTTGGAGGGGTTTCGAGAGGTTTAGAGTGTTTACATGTTTTTCGATTGATTTCGAGAGGTATTTAGATGGGTTTAGATGCGTTTAGATGGTTTAAAGATTTGCAGTTGTTTGAAGTTGTTTGTGGGTTTTCGAGGGGTTAGATGGGTTAGAGGGATTTAGAGGTGTTACAGTAATATTAAGGCTTTTAGAGAAGTTTCGAGAAATTTGGAAGTGTTTATGCGGGTTTAGATTTGTTTCGCGGGCATTATTATGTAGCGGGCTTTTTTTAAGGGCTTTAGGTAAATTTAGCCACAACGATAACGTTAGAGGCTTTAAAAACCCTAACCCTAAAATTAACCCTAACCCTAACCCCCCTAAACCCTTAACCTAACCCTAACCCTAACCCTAACCCTAACCCTAACCCTAACCCTAACCCTAACCCTAACCCTAACCCTAACCCTAACCCTAACCCTAACCCTAACACTAACCTAAAAGATGTACATCGATGGGATTAGAGGAACGGTTTAGAGAGGTTTTAGAAGGGATTAGAGTTGTTGGCGTACGTTTTTTACGGGATTTACAGCGGTTTGGTAGTTGGTTTTAAAGGCTAGAAGGATTCAGAAGGTGTTTGGAGAGGTTTATAACGGTATAGTGTTGTTCGGAGTGGATTGGAGGGGTTTCGAGTGGTTTAGAGTGTTTACATGTTTTTCGATTGATTTAGATTTTGGAGGGGTGTGGAGTTGTGCAGATTGTTTCGAGGTTTGGATGGGTTTTTTTAAGAATTTGGAGTTGTCGATAGTGGTGGTTTTTAGAGGGATTTACAGTAGTTTTAAGGTTTCTAAATGGGTTCGGCGAAGTTTGAAAGGGTTTATGCAGGTTTAGAGATGTTTAGCGGATGTTATTATTTAGCGGCGTTTAGAGGGCTTTAGGGTGTGTTACAGGGGTGCAAAGCTGTTTTGACGTATGTACAGTGGTTCTGAGGTGTTTATAGCAGTTTATAGCCACAACGATAACGTTGACCCAAACCCTAACCCTAAATTTAACCCTAACCCTAACCCTAACCCTGTCCCTAACCCTAACCCTAACCCGAACCCTAACGCTAATGTAACCCTAAGCCTAACCCTAACCCTAACCCTAACTCTAACCCTACCCTAACCCAAATCCTAACCCTAACGCCAACCTAACCTTAACCCCAACCCTAACGCTAACCCTAATCCTAAATTAGGTGTATATCGAGGATATAGAGGAGCGATTTAGAGAGGTTTAGAATGTTTTAGGAGTGTTTGGTGTGGTTATACGGCATTTAGAGCAGTTTGGTGTGGTCTGACGGCTAGAAGGATTTAGAAGGTGTTTGGAAGTGTTTCGAGCGGTATCGTGTTGTTCGGAGTGGCTTGGAGGGGTTTCGAGAGGTTTAGAGTGTTTACATGTTTTTCGATTGATTTCGAGAGGTATTTAGATGGGTTTAGATGCGTTTAGATGGTTTAAAGATTTGCAGTTGTTTGAAGTTGTTTGGTGGGTTTTCGAGGGGTTAGATGGGTTAGAGGGATTTAGAGGTGTTACAGTAATATTAAGGGTTTTAGAGAAGTTTGGAGAAATTTGGAAGTGTTTAT